>CAIGRO010042229.1:0-14110 GCA_903798355.1 Fraxinus baroniana | reverse complement strand
TGGAAAATGGAAAACAAATTCCAACTTTCACTTTTGCCTTGTTTGATACATTTTTTTCCATGGAATTCATTTTCTTGGTTTGACTCATATGCTCACATTTTCCTTGGTTTTGTGGAAAACCAATTTCCAACAATTGATTTTCCATTTTTTTTTTTCAATTGAAAAATTCTAGACATAATGGTGAAAGAATTCACTTATTTTAACAATTTTCATGCAAAATAAAGTCAAACGAATGATATTCGACATGGTAATTTTTTGGGCAATTGGAACAAATTCTAGACCCAATGATAGAAAAAATTGTCACTTTAATGACAATTTTCATAAAAAACGAAGTCAAACGGATACCAAATTTTCAACATTTTTCAAGTGGAAAATTATATCAATCAAATACAATTAATTACAATTCCCAGTAAACACAATTTCTAGACAATTCAATTACATGTAAAACATTTTATTTCAACTCATTTTCCACATTTGCAATCAAACGGATCCTAATTGATTTAGCCTATCACATCCGTTAAATTTATAATACTTTTTTAATTTAGAAAATATTATATTTGTTCATGTTTTATTGACGAATAGATGAGAGAGAAAGAGATGATGAATTACTTGAAAAATAAAAATCATAATTCTCTAGAGAAAATATTTTCCTTATTTTTGAGGAAAATATGCTACATGATCAAAAGTTGAAAAATAGACATGTATTTTTGGTAAAGAGTCATTTGAACCCTTTACCTCGATGGTATCTAGGGCTCTTCAACTAATATTAATATCTTAAACCAAGTAAATTATTAACGAGATAATGTCTTTGAAACAAGAATGATCTGAAAAGTACTTCCATTACCAATCCATCTCTGTAGCTATTGCTCGTAACTTCTCTCTAAACTTAGCTTCTATCGAAACTCTATCTACAAATGAACAAGACACGATCTTAGAGTATAGAATTTATCGAGGAATTTGCCTTGTCTATTGATAGTTACAGATTGGATCAAAAATAATTCTTGAATATGGTCATGGATGAATAGAAAACGAAATGTTCGCACCACAATTCTTGTTAAATTATCATATTTTAATTGCAATAAAGATATTTAATTTTTTTTTTATCTTATTTTTATTTTTAACCTTCATTTAATAAGAACATCTCGTCTCTTATGGAAAGTTTAGGTCCAAATGTAGTGTGACTATAACCAGGGGCGGACCCATGATTATGGTTCAAGGGAGGCGAGACAGAATTTGAAATATTCGTTTAAAACATCTCAACATATCTTTGCTTCAACACATCTTCCTACAAATCAAACAAGGCTTGCATAAATATACCAATAATGAAATGGCAAAGTTTCTTTCAAGTTATAGATTTAACCAACTTTCATTAGTTTAATATGACACAATTTGATTTTATTACTAATTGTTGGAGGACATTTAGTGCTAGTTCTTGCAGTGCTGGAGGACACTTAGTGCTAGTTCTTGCAGTGCTGGAGGACACTTAGTACTAGTTCTTGCTAATTGAAATGGCTTATGTTCTTGTTAATTGTAGGATGACACTTAGTGCTAGTTCTTGCAGTGCTTGTTTACAGAATGCATCAGCCTCTATATTGGGATGCTTGCCATGGTCCGAGGGTCGGGCGCTGAATACGGGGTGCTTTGTTAGGTACTCTGACATTAACTTTCTTAATCCTACGTCGGGAAATGGAATTCCAAGAGGTAGAAAGATCTTAATGGTCTTCTCCCTAGCATTTCTGTTGTAAAATTTCAATTTTGTATCAATCTATTCAGATTTTCGACTAACTTCGGCAGGGACAATAAAAGTAGTTATAGTAGCAGCAGTTAGTTCAGCTACAATAGATTACAGAAGATGGTTTTATATATATATATCCAAAGCAAGCAACTAACATTAAGTGCCTTTTATTCAATATGGGAAAATAGAATAAGCAAAAGCTGATAGCATTAGTAATAAGAATTGCAAGTTTAAACAACCTTTTGGAGCCTCTGAGGGTCAAGTATGTGTTTTGGTTATTGGAGGTCCACATTAGCACTGCAGTTCCTAAATTAATCTATAGTTTCTTTTCTTTGCATACATGAATTTGTAAATTCGATGTTAGAAGATGGAATAGGGCAAATGATCACTGTATTGAAACTCTCGATTTGAAAAACAAGTCAATTTTAATAAAGTGTTCATTGGTAACATTTTGTTCAACAATCACTTCTAATGCTATTAATCTGAGAGAATCGGTGAGGGTTGTTCAACTTTAATTGTTACACATTGCAAAGAAAAGAAAAAAGGTTCAACGATAGGAGGTAACGTGCAACATCTTTCACAGGATACACTTCAAAAATTAATGTTCATAAACCAAAGCTATTTAAGCAACTGCAATGCTAATAATGTTCTACTCAACTAAAGCCAACAAGTCGCAATGTCGTCCGTCCCTCTGTTCCCAGATCGACCCAACAAAGGACGTGCTAACATTTTTTAGACATATAACATGACCCCGAAAAATGCCATTACACATGCATTCAAGATTGCAGTCTATCAGCAGCCAGTTAATAACAGAATTAGTCGAGAAGAATTAGAATTTTAGACATATTACATAGGTGGAAATCAAACACGACTTTCTGCTATGGTTTGTGATCTACCGACGACTTCAATCTCAGTAGTGTATCGAAATCTGCTTTTAATGCGGAGAGGGTTCTTGAAGGACTCGACTCACGTAAGAAATCTTAGAATGTCTCGTGTGCTCCAAGAATTGGGAAGACCCGAGAGTTAAGAATACATGATAAGGAGATTGTTGCAATTGATGACTTCAACAATCTCAAAATAGAACACCACGAATATATGATGAAATATATGTGTCGTGCAAAGCCAGAACCAAGGTTCGTGCTTCGGACACCAAAAAATGTTGGTTGTGCCTTAACACCCTCTTCCCAAGATAGACAATTTTTCAACTTCCTCCCAAATACCCCTCAATAAAACAGTGTTTTTAAATCATATAGTACACATACTACACAATCCCATCTCTTTCCCTGTCTCCAACAATCCACTGTAAGTGGGTGTTTGGTGAGAATTAAAATTAGATTTTTAGTAGATTGTGATAAAAGTTTTTGAAATGTATGGTTGAAAAGTTGTGTGACCTATGAAAGATGAGGGTAAATATTGATGGTTTGACTTAAATTAAAATCTGATTTTAATCCGAAACAAACAGGGTCGAGGACGATCTCCTTAGCATTGGTAGTTTACAGTCCGCTTAAGCGCAGATAAGAAACGAATTTGATGCACCCAAAATCAATCGCACATTCCCATTTTAGAAACATCATAGGTCATCTGAATTGTACCTCAAGCATTTGTCAGAAAAAAAACAAAAAAAACAAAACTGCAAAAGATGGATTTCATGTAATTTAGAACAAAAATGGGGAGAGCAAAACATATGTATTTATTCAAGAAAATAAACATGGTTGCTTGGAGTGAATGAAGAGTTGAGTTATCGAAAATTCCACAATCAGAACTTTTGATAATCCTACCATTTAGGGTCGGAGGTGAAGGGGTTGGAGGCCTCAGAACCAATTCAAAAAACCTGATAAAGAACAAATTAATTAAGAAAACAAGAAAAAACGGAAATATAAAAGCAACTGTATTTCTGAATGAGGATATGCCGCACATATATATCTGAACAAGAGCAATTGTACTTGTTTGCCCATCTCTTGTTGGTGATTTGTTTAGTAAAATGGTAGTTTGTAGTAGACAAAGTGAATGATAAAAGTAAAATAAAAATGGAAAAAAGTTCTGTACAGTGATAATAATTGAACTCCACGACTTAACGAGCAACACTATTAGCCTTATATATTGTGTAAGTTTGTTATAATTTGATTAGCACAAAAATGGTAGTCAACTTGTGATGACTTACTTATCAGTGCTTCGTCCTTATCCAAAGCTTGGCCGACAACTAAAGCACATTGCACCTCACACAAACACAATGAAACAAGACATGGAAAAAAAGAAAAAAGTGAAGAAAAGAAATCAGTGGCAAGTGTTTAAAACTATCTCCTTGAGATAAAATTGTCCTGTAACGGTGCTAAGGGTTACAACACTTGACGATATGTGACCAGTAAATAAATTCGTGTGACTTATAATTATGAATATGTGACCATTAATCACAAAAATGTGACTTTATTATCTTTATTTAATAAAAATAAATAAAAAAACTTGATTTTTGAATTTTTAAACTAAAAATCTGATTTTTGAATTTAGAAATTTAAACACCTTATTTTTTATTTTTTCCCATTCTAAATTCAGGTAGATAGTTTAATAATTCAAAACTTAGGTATTAGATAATAAAAAAAAATTCAAAATTTTAGGGCGAGTTAAAATCTTAGGGGGTGGAGGAGGGGCGAAACTGAAAAATACATTACAAATTAACTAGGAATTGTGTACCAGCGGACAATGTTAGGGGGGCGCTCCGTCTCTGCACGTGGGTTTCTTTCACTTTGGAAGAATAGACTTTCTCTCGATTATTTGGTAAGACTTCTCTCTTCTCACTCTCGGGCCCGTTTCTGCTCCAGGTTCCTTTCTTGCTCCATGGAATCAACCACATAGCCTATAGTCTGTAGAAACTCTTGGGGATTCTTAGGCCTGAAATATTGGCTAAGTTTGTGGAGTGTTTCTCGGTGGTTTAACTTCGGTTAAGAGGGTGTTCTTGGTGATTTGTGGTAGACCGTTTGGTCGATGATCCAAGCCAAGTAGAAAGAGGTTTTGGCGAGTTCTCTAGCTCTCTAAGGATGGCGATTTGCAAGGCATGAAAGCTGTTCTTGAACCTAACATTTTCAGCCATTAAAATGGGGAAGTTACTCTCGGTTTTTTAGTAGTTTAAGATTAATGTTTTTATTCTCTATGTTTAATGTTTTTGCTTGAAGAATATGTTAATCTAGTTTTGTAGGAAGAAAGAGACTGTGAATGAAATTTCCTAACAAAGAAGAATTCCGGCAGAGAACTAAAAAATAGCAGAAAATAAGCAGAATAGCAGAACCAGAAGAAGGGGGGAAGAAATCAGAGAAAAGACCAGGTGATGAAGAAGCAGGGGAAATGGGGCAAACTTGATCAACAAGCCATTTTTATCCTCCATTCATTGTCTAGCTTACAATGTTCAATACAAGCCATATAAATAACAAAATCAACCCTAAAGAGTGAAAGGGGCTTGGCCTGGCCCATAATATAAACCCAATAACTAATAAAAGTAAAAATAGAAATAGTACAAATAACATAACAAAATAGGATAGGGATGTCCTCATCAACTTGCCCTCATCAGCCATGAAACTTCCATGATGATCTCGTTCAGCCCCCCTTTGTTCATTAATAGGCCTGTCAAATTGAGCAGCATCTCTGTGAACTTCATCGAACTTCTCTGGACATTCAACTTTCCTCCTCTGTTGCCACTTATTCTCTCTCAGATTAATTGAGTCTTTCAGCATGAATCTTACACTAGAAGATAGTTTCATGTTGTTTGACAACTGGGCCATAATGTCAAAATAGGCATCCATGTGCTCCTTGGCTTTGGGATGATCCTCATCTCACCAATCGTGCTCATTAAGTTGCACAAGGCTGCAACATCTTCCTCGTCAGGATTCTGATACTGGCCCAACAACTTCTTTATGCACTCATGCATTATTCTCTCTGTCAGCATTCTCTTCTTGTATAGTTCTCCAAGTAGTCTAATACTACCTAACATGCGTCTCCGTGCTCGGGGCCTCTTCTCCTCTCTTCCCTCTTCCAATTGTTTTGCTTGACCTTCCTCATCAGCTTTATTCGCCTCTTCTTCATTTTCTCCTCTCCCCAATTCTTCCTGGCATTTGTTCGTAAGTAATCTCTTAAAAGTAATTCTTTCATTTTCTATGATCAAATCAGGCAACTCCGCAGCTAGACAAAAGCAGAAATTAGCATACATCTCACAGAAGGTGGGTTCCATCAAAGCTTTATCATATATTTGGGAGATCACCCCAGAAAGAGTTACAACATTGTCAATGTTGACTTGCTTCACTTGCTCAGACAATTTTTCAAAGTTTTGAGGAGTAAGCATGTTTAAGATGGCTTTCAACTGCCTCTGCTTGATTTCTTCCTCATCTGATACTTTTCCTACTTCATATTTCTTCTCAGCTTTGTGCATTACCTGTGCTGGTGTCTGAGAAGAAGGCATTAAACCCTTCTGAAAGGCAGTTCCATACTGCCACCTGTCAGAATCAGAGTTATTCCTTTGCAGACCTCCATGTGGCCCAAATTCAGCAGCATCTCTGTGAACTTCATCAATCTTCTTTGGCCTTTCAACTTTCCTCCTCTGTTGCCACTTATTCTTTCTCAGATTAATTAAGTCTTTGAGCATAAACCTTACCCTAAAACATAGTTTCATGCTGTTTGACAACTGGGCCATAATGTCAAAATAGGCATCCATGTGCTCCTTGGCTTTGGGATGATCTATCATCTCACCAATCGTGCTCATTAATTTGCACAAGGCTTCAATATCTTCCTCGTCAGGATTCTGATACTGGCCCAACAACTTCTTTATGCACTCATGCATTATTCTCTCTGTCAGCATTCTCCTTTTGTACAATTCTCCAATTAGTCTTATATTACCTAACATGTGTCTCCGTGCTCGGAGCCTCTTCTCCTCTCTTTCCTCTTCCGAGTGTTTAGCTTGACCGTCCTCATCAGCTTTATTCGCCTCTTCTTCTTGATTTTCTCCTCTCTCAAATTCCATCTGGCATTTGTTCAGAAGTAATCTCTTAAAAGTAATTCTTTCATTTTCTAAGATAATATCAGGCAACTCCGCAGCTAGATGAAAGGAGAAGTTAGCATACATCTCACAGAAGGTGGGTTTCTTCAAAGCTTTATCAAATATTTGAGAGACCAACCCAGAGAGAGTTACAACATTGTCAATCTTGACTTGCTTCACTTGCTCAAACATTTTTTCAAAGTTTTGAGAAGTAAGCTTGTTTAAGATGGCTTTCAATTGCCTCTGCTTGATTTCTTCCTCTTCTTCCTCTTCTCCTATTTCATATTTCTTCTCAGCTTTGTGCATCGCCTGTAATGGTGTCTGAGAATAAGGCATTAAACCCTTCTGAAAGGCAGTTCCACGCTGCCACCCGTCAGAATCAGAGTTAATCCTTTGCAGACCTCCACGAGTTTCAGGATGAGTGATTTTTACTGTTTTATGAGCAGCAGCGAACTTAGCAGCCTGTTGTGGAGGAAATTGTGGGGCCATAATAATTCCCATGCTACCAAACTGACAGGGCATCTGATGACCCATATGTGATGAGTAATTCAAGTTCTGACCCTGATGTATCAATCCTTGAGACTGCATCGCATTTGATGTTTGAACAAACATTGGTGAATTTCCCATGAGTAAAGGAATGGACATCTCCATATGTATTGGGATTGGCAAAGATGAGGTTGGCGCGGCCTGCGACTGAATTTGGGGATTAGGGACACCAAATTGAGCTGGAACCTGTGGCTGATGAAATGGCATTTGCATGGACATCCCAGACATAGGCTGTACAGACAATTTTTGAGTTTGAGTCGAGGGAGGTGCAGCTGAAACTTGCGCATCACTTTTGGACTTGGAGACTGGCTGAGCTTCACCAGTGTTGGGTTGATCAAGGACCCTTGTGTATTTTTTCGGCAGTCGATGTTTGAGAATGGTTGGAGTTGGCACTGCAGGTGCAGATTTTAAAGAGTCATGACAGGCCTGTCGACAATAATAATCAGGGAAGGTCAGCACCATAGTGTGCAATCTGAACAATAAAGTTATCTTTGAAACAAGCTTACTATCGACTAAGTATTGATTGTTGAGAGATAATTTTGTGGTAGTTCTTAACTCAAATGAAAGAGCTATAATGTGTTCATGCAATTTTTTATGGAGGTAATATATACATATTTATTTGAATGTATAAACATGTTAGTGAAGGGGCAACTCTAAAAACATAAATTTTGCCCTAAAAAATGGACACACCAAGACCAATGAGACAACCGTCAGAGATTTAGAGCAGTGCCTATCCTTTGTATCCCTTTTTTAGTATTTTAATCTCTCTTATAAGTAGGGGAACACATAAAACTCAAATCTATTATCAGTTGAACAACTGGACAGAAGAGAAACACCACTAACCTTATCTTCTTTCTGCTCATCCAAATTTGCGGAGGCAGAGCTTGTTCGAGCAGGAATCTACAAACACGTGGGGAAAACAAATGTGGTATCGTAAAAAATGAGAGTAAAGAATCTGACCACACAAAGTGATAAGCAGAAACATGGATTTATGCAATTCACAGTACCTGCATTCCGTTCATAAATCCAGGACTTATAGACCCAAACTGTAGAGTAAATGAGCTGGAAGCATCTGTTGTAGCTAAGGGATCCAAAAATAATAGAAGCAAATAATCAATTAGAGTTACAGAAAGTAAAGACTGGAGTAATTGATGTTAATATATCATAAAAGTAACTAACCATTCTCTAATATACAAATAAAAGCATAATGCTTCAAATGCATATCAAGTAGAGGTTGGTTGCAATACCCTTTGCAGGTGTTGCAGAGCTGTTGATATCAGAGCTAGCGATAGAAGCATTGGTAGATGGAACTGCAGTAGAAATATTAGAAGATGGAGATCTTGGAACAGCTTGGGTGATTCTCTGAGCTGGGGAGTTATTCCTTTGCAGACCTCCATGAGTGATTTTTACTGTTTTGCGAAAAGCAGTGAACTTAGCAGCCTGTTGTGGAGGAGATTGTGGGGCCATATTAATTCCCATGCTACCAAACTGATGGGGCATCTGATGACCCATTTGTGATGAGTAGTTCAAGTTCTGACCCTGATGCATCAATCCTTGAGACTGCATCGCATTTGGTGTTTGAACAAACATTGGTGAATTTTCCATGAGTAAAGGAATGGACATCCCCATTTTTATTGGGATTGGCAAAGATGAGGTTGGCGTGGCCTGCGACTGAATTTGGGGATTAGGAACACCAAACTGAACTGGAACCTGTGGCTGTTGAAATTGCATTTGCACGGACATCCCAGCCATAGGCTGTACAGACAATTTTTGAGTTTGAGTTGAGGGAGGTGCAGCTGAAACTTGCGCATCCCTTTTGGACTTGGAGACTGGCTGAGCTTCACCAGTGTTGGGTTGATCAAGGACCCTTGTGTCTTTTTTCGGCAGTCGATGTTTGGGAATGGTTGGAGTTGGCACTGCAGGTGCAGATTTTAAAGAGTCATGACAAGCCTGTCGACAATAATAATCAGGGAAAGTCAGCACCATAGTGTGCAATCTGAACAATAAAGTTGTCTTCGAAACAGGCTTACTATCAACTAAGTATTGATTGTTGAGAGATAATTTTGTGGTAGTTCTTAACTCAAATGAAATAGCTATAATGTGTTCGTGCAATTTTTTATGGAGGTAATATATACATATTTATTTGAATGTATAAACATGTTAGTGAAGGGGCAACTCTAAAAACATAAATTTTGCCCTAAAAAATGGCACACACCAAGACCAATGAGACAACCGTCAGAGATTTAGAGCAGTGCCTATCCTTTGTATCCCTTTTTTAGTATTTTAATCTCTCTTATAAGTAGGGGAACACATAAAACTCTAATCTATTATCATTTGAACACCTGGACAGAAGAGACACCACTAACCTTATCTTCTTTCTGCTCATCCAAATTTGCGGAGGCAGAGCTTGTTCGAGCAGGAATCTAAAAAAACACGTGGGGAAAACAAATGTGGTATCGTAAAAAATAAAAGTAAAGAATCTGACCACACAAATTGACAAGCAGAAACATGGATTTATGCAATTCACAGTACCTGCACTCCGTTCATAAATCCAGGACTTATAGACCCAAACTGTAGAGTAAATGAGCTGGAAGCATCTGTTGCAGCTAAGGGATCCAAAAATAATAGAAGCAAATAATCAATTACAGTTACAGAAAGTAAAGACTAGAGTAATTGATGTTAAAATATCATAAAAGTAACTAACCATTCTCTAATATACAAATAAAACCATAATGCTTCAAATGCATATCAAGTAGAGGTTGGTTGCAATACCCTTTGCAGGTGTTGCAGAGCTGTTGATATCAGAGCTAGCGATAGAAGCAATGGTAGATGGAACTGCAGTAGAAATGTTAGAAGATGGAGATCTTGGAACAGCTTGGGTGATTCTCTGAGCTGGGGCGTTAATCGGGGTGACATTTGCACTCTTACTTGTAACTAATGCATCAGACACTCCTAAAATAACAGCCACTAAAATTAACAAACGAAAAAATCCTCAAAAATAAAGGAAAACGGGCATAACTATGCCATCAGAATGCTGAAAGATCAAACAGTTAAATTATAAACAGTCAAGCAATAAAATCCCAACGTAAATTTAAGTCCCCTCGTTCAATTTTCATATTTTAATAATACGGTTTAATAGACTGGTCTCATCTGAATATCACTAGCACTCTCATCATACCAGGTAATGGCTGACGTCGTTGAGCACCGTTCTGTACAACAGGCGCTGGGAATGAATGGCTCCAATCCTGAATAACATTCGAACTGCGCACACTAGATGGTCCAAAAATTAATTAACATCCAAAAAACCATAATCCAGAAACACAAACCTAGTTTCCATGTACAAACAAAACAAAGAACTCATTCGCGAGTACATCCATCCATACACCCATGCAGGTGTAAGGGTGTATATATATATATATCGTGCAAGACTAATTCTTACAAAATATAAGCATGTACATACATGTACCTGCGGTTGGAGATAGAGGGATTAGCGGGAGTGGCGGAGGAGGAGCTTCCCCCTAAACCACCGCCGCCGCCTTTAAACCCGACAGTAAAGTGGCGCTGCTGATTGAAACTACTGGATCGGCCGGTTTTCCTGTACTGTCCAGACTTGGTCCTATCACCCCTTGATTGATTGTGGGACATAAATTCTCACCTTCGAAAAAAACACAGCTTTACCCGATAATTTAAATGCAATTATTTATCCTACACAAAACGCATCGACTGATAAAATCAAGAAACCCACATATGACATATCAAGAATTACATCTTTCACATTTAATCAGAGAGGGAAAAAAAAGTATACATTACCTTTAACTGAATTAGGGGTTTAATAAGAGTGAACAATGACAAGAACTATGAACACTGAGAGAAAAAGAGGAGGAGAAGTCATACACTACGGGTGCGGATAAGTACGAAATTTACGTGAAAATAATAAATTCTTGACAATCCTAGACTTCATTTGTATCAAAATTATTAATGAACGTGTTTAATTGATTTAGGATTCCATTAAATTTATAATACTTTTTTCAATTAATAAAATATTATGCTTCTTCATGTTTTATCGACGAATAAATGAAAGAGAAAGAAATGGTGAATTATTCGAAAAATAAAAATCATAATTTTCTATAGAAAATATTTTCTTTATTTTTGAGAAAAATATGATTATATGACTGAAATATTTTTCATGAAAATTTGTCAATCAAATACCACAAAACATGAATTTTTGTGAAAAAAAAATGATATTTTCATGAAAAATAAAACCAATCAAACACATTTTTTTGTTAGAAAGATAAATTCAGAAGGGCGGAGATGGGTAGTGTCATACGTAGGTATCGTCCTACCACTTTGTGGAGTCGAGTATTTTTGGTAAAGAGTCATTTGCACAATTTACCTTGATAGTATCTAGGGTTCCTCAAATAATATTAATATCTTATATCAAGTAAATTCTTAACGAGATAATGTCTTCAAGACAAGAATGATCTAAAAAGTATTCCCATTACCAATCCGTCTATGTAGCTATTGCTCGTAACTTCTCTCCAAACTTGGCTTCTATCGAAACTCCATCTACAAATGAACAAGACATGATCCCAGCATATAGAATTTATCGAGGAACTTGCCTTGTCTATTGATATCTACATATTGGATCAAAAATAATTCTTGAATATGGCATGGCCATGGATGAATAGAAAAAGAAATGTTCACACCACAATTCTTGTTAACTTATCATATTTTAATTGTAATAAAGATATTTAATTTTTTTATCATTTTTGCATTTACGCTTTCAATTTTTTTCTATCTTATTTTTATTTTTAACCTTCATTTAATAAGAACATCTCTTAAATATTAACAAAATAAAAGATTGGGGACTAAGACCACCGAAACATCGGGTTTGGTACCCCATTTTGTAATATTTTCTTAAATAAAGCGAACACTCGTAGGCTCCAATTTTGAAGGTCGCTGTCTCATCTGCCCGTGATCATCGGGCAGCTAATATTCCAATGTCTCTTTTCAAAAAAGTTGTCTGCCCGTTACATGTGGGCCCTAGTTAATTACAAAGCGATTCAACTACTTCCAGATGCCACGTGGCTTGCATATACGAGACTGTATGATGATTAAAGGAAATGGACGGTGAAGATGGCATGGCGCATTATAGCATTTGCATGAGCTTCAATTATTTGTGGTCCTTTTGCTTAATGACGTGTTTGCTTCCGTACAATTGCGCACTCAGAAAATGGGAAAAGTATAAGGTTAGACAGAACTCTTCAACCGATTTCGAAATTGTTCTTCTCAATTCTTTTAAGATTACTAGTTTTACACCCGTGCAATGCACGGATTGTTGAAACTCCATCTACAAATGAACAAGGCATGATCCCAGTATATAGAATTTATCGAGGAATTTGCCTTGTGTATTGATATCTACATATTGGATCAAAAATAATTCTTGAATATGGCATGGCCATGGATGAATAGAAAAAGAAATGTTCACACCACAATTCTTGTTAACTTATCATATTTTAATTGCAATAAAGATATTTAATTTTTTTTTTATCATTTTTGCATTTGCGCTTTCAATTTTTTTCTATCTTATTTTTATTTTTAACCTTCATTTAATAAGAACATCTCTTAAATATTAACAAAATAAAAGATTGGGGACTAAGACTACCGAAACATCGGGTTTGGTACCCCATTTTGTAATATTTTCTTAAATAAAGCGAACACTTGTAGGCTCCAATTTTGAAGGTCGCTGTCCTGCCCGTGATCATCGGGCAGCTAATATTCCAATGTCTCCTTTCAAAAAAGTTGTCTGCCCGTTACATGTGGGCCCTAGTTAATTACAAAGCGAATCAACTACTTCCAGATGCCACGTGGCTTGCATATACGAGACTGTATGATGATTAAAGGAAATGGACGGTGAAGATGGCATGGCGCATTGTAGCATTTGCATGAGCTTCAATTATTTGTGGTCCTTTTGCTTAATGACGTGTTTGCTTCCGTACAATTGCGCACTCAGAAAATGGGAATAGTATAAGGCTAGACAAAACTCTCGAACCGATTTCGAAATTGTTCTTCTCAATTCTTTTAAGATTAAATAGCCAAATAAGTATTAGAAGTGAGAATTGAAGAGTTTGGTTCGATTATCGATCCTAAATTGAGAGCCAAAGAATCAATAAAAACTGAATCTTTTGAATTTTTCATTTTTTATATTAAATAAGTTAAATTATTTTATTTATTTTTTAAATAAATTTATCAATTAACTAGTTAAATGAAGTACATAATCCTCCCAACTCCTAAAGGTCAAGCCCAACTTCGGTCCAAAATATTTTTCCTACAAATTTTGGTCCAAAGCCAACTTTACTTCACAATTCACTCAACATTTACTCATTCTATCATTTTAGTTTAGCTATTGCCCTCGTTTTCAGCCACTCCCCTCCCATAAGTCACGACTTCATCTTTGCTTCCCAAAATCAATGTTAGAAGATGGAATGAAATGAATTTGTTAGAGAGAGAGGGAGAGAGAGTTCCCCTATCCCTTCTTGCATACATGAATTTGTCAATTGGACGTTGGAAGATGGGATAGGGCAAATACTCATTATATTGAAACTCTCGATTTGATCTTGAAACAAGTCAATTTTAACAAAGCCCCCGTTTGACACTCAGGCTTTGTCTGGCAAAATTTTTTGAAAGATTTTAATCAAATTTCCACCCGTTGAGCCGCAATTGTGGAATTCTTGTGAGAGGCAGGGCCCCACTAACGGTCCAAAAACTGATGAAAATCTGGAAAAAATTTCCACCAGACAGGCCCTCAATTA
>CAIGRO010042215.1:0-11082 GCA_903798355.1 Fraxinus baroniana | reverse complement strand
AGAGAGAGAGAGAGAGAGAGAGAGAGAGAGAGAGAGAGAGAGTTGAGAGATGGATTAGGGTTTGGGTAGATTTAGGGTTTGATATTTAAAATAAAATACCTGACGTTTAAATAATTAAATTTTCAACCTGATTTTTGAATTGGTGTAAATTATACACCTGATTTTTTATAATTTTTCCTTGCAATATACTTATATTCAAGGTTTACTGGGTGGGCTGTTATTGATAATATGTAAGTCCCGGACAAATATACAGAAAGTTTGTAATTAACATTTTACAAGGGACGTGAGGTCTTTTATGCAGTGTTGTTACCTGTTCCAATTTTTAAAAGTGACATTTTGGATCCCTAACCTCTTTAAATATTTGAATGAGTCCCCCACATAACAAAAAATGTCATTAAAAAGTGAGGTTTTGAATTCTTAACCTATTTAAATATATGAATTTGGATCCCAACACCACCAAAATAGTCATTAAGAGTGAAGAAACTTGTTCGAGCCCAATAAACACACCAGATGAAAGGTAGGACAATATAACCCTAATTTATCCAACAATAAACTGTCATAAGAGTGAAGAAACTTGTTCGAAGAAACTATTCAATGATGATGATATATCAAATGTTTATATCTAACTACAGGAGATACAAGACGACTAACTTTAGACCTTTTATCACATTATATATTTTTTTTTTCTAGAAGTTCTAAATGATTGAATTACTAGAACTTTTGCAAAGTTCAAATTAAATCCAATGCATCAAGGATAGAAGTAAAAACAAATCACAAACATATATTTAGTATTTTTAATTAAAATTAAGGTTCAAAATTAGGTTAAAATCGTTCATCTAGATATTTACATCATGTGAGAGGAAAAATACAAAAATGAAATTAAAGTACATCACTCAATTTTGCCTTCTCATTTTCAAAACCTTGAAACCCTTGCTTCTTGATTGATTTCTTAAATTTTTTTCTCCTTTTATGCTATCTTTTCTTGCAATTGATATGACTTCTGAATCCAAGAAGCCCCTTTGGCTCGTATAATATGTGCATAATGAATCTCCTAACCTTCTTTAATGGTGGAGCAAGTCCCTAATGAATTTTTCAAGGCCTCTTTGGCCTTCTTTCGAACCTCAACCCGTTGCACCTTCTAAAACTCCTTATAGACTTCATCAATCACTTTCTTTGAGAGCTTGTACTTTGGGACTTGTGATTGTCTTTGTTCTGCTTGGGCACTCTAGGTTGGTCCTTGGTGCCTCACATCAACTTCCTTTTCATATGCTTCTCCTCAAGTCACTAAAGTTTCTGCAGCCGTGCCCGAAGCATGGGCCTTATTCTCCAAAGGGATGACAGAGCCTGCTTGCTATGGCACTCAAGTTCCTTCTTCTACTTATAAGTTGTAGTCACAACTCCTTAGGGTACCTATCTTCATGGTCGCCCTTTGGGAACTTTCTTTTGGAAAAATATTATGCAAAGATGACTACATCAAAAGCCTCGAGATTAACGGAAATTGAAATCTGAGGGGACGTTACTTATGTTGGTTGAACATTAAACCTAATATCATGAAAGGAGCTTTCATGTCTATAACCTCACTAAACTTCCTCTTTGAAACTAGACGCTTGTAGATTGATTTAACAACTTGAGAATTTAGAGCGCACTATTTGTGTTGACATCGCTTTTTGTATCAATGACGTGGACAACAGATCTCAGCCCCACTCTAGGTTGATGTGCATTTAATGCAACAATTAATGTTTTCTGAAAAGTGGGCTTGAGACTTGACCTTTAGGCATCTAGTGTAGATACTTGACTTCAATTAATCATAAGAAGATTTGTTCAAATGAGGGCGAGGTTGTCCCTCAGGACACATCGGATTAAGTGGTCATTTACCTCAGCTTGGTCCCACCTCGGTTGGGGATGGTGATGTGGAATGTGGGTCTTGATTTGACTTGCTACTTGGCTATCGCGTGGAGGTGATTTGGAGCCTTAGTGGAAGAGGCATAACAACTTGTATAGGTGATCTACAAAATAAATGAAGACGCCTCAGTTAAATTGTCAAAGCATGTCAGATCCCCTTGACTAATTTGGCATCAGAATTAATCACTTGAAAAGTTGTAGATTCTCAACATAGTCAGGGCCACCACATTATTTTCGGAGACTTGTTGCCATTTTTCCTGAACTAAAACGAACTCCACTTCTACCTATTCATGGAAGTCGGGTACCCTTAAACCAAAGAGGCGTAAGACATCCAAGGGCAAACATAGTACCACCCTTTCTCCATGCTTTCACCCTTCACCTTTTATGGTAGCTTGCGAGCGGGTACAACAGAAAAGAAGGATTCCAAGTGTCTTGATTTGCAATATGATTATTTTTATGATAAAAATGAGGGTCGGCTTTGAGAAGTATACTTTTAAAATAGAGAGTGCTCAAATTTTCTTTGAGTGCATAAACTTGCATTAACTTCAAATGGTGTCAAGTGTATGTTTTTATAGTTGAATACAACGATTAGAGGCCGTTAGATGATAATATACGTGGCCTCATCTGCCTAGCTAATATATCACGTCCTAACTGTCAATCAATCATGCCATTAATACTAAGATCTTCAAATATTGCATTTTTACCAGCGATGGGACAACGTAGGTCCATAGCGGCGGCACCAACAGTGCAGTCTCATCAATCTCTTTTTAATCGCATGGGTTCAGACAGGTTGACCTCTCTTGCGGGGGTTCGAGTGGGATATTTACAAACGAGGTCGGATACGCAGGCACCTTCCGTGTATGACATTGGGTCGGTCAACCTTCGCACCACGTGTGGGTTCATTTGCTTGCCGGGTGGCGTGTTTATTTTACGATTTATTTATATGAGTAACATCAGTCCCCTAAGTCCAGGTATGATTACTCATATAGTACGTGGACTTGCGTGGTTCATCAAGTGATGGGGGTGATTCTCGTGTGTTGGCTCGGGGTTTAGAAATTCCTTATTGGGTGAAGTACCTGTTTCTAAGCCGCGAAATAATGTGGATGGACTGTAAGGCATTTCTTAACGGGCCTCCAGTGAGAGTGGAGACCTTGACCTATTGGGAACCTAGAAAATAGCAGAATTGTAGAGGTATCTGGATGAACCGGGAGTGGGAGAGGTGGAGTATATGTGGTTCTTAGACGAGGCACATGTGCGAGGTCCTGTTACGGTTCAAGATGCGCTGATTCCCGGTGAAGGATAGCTGGATATCCTAGTCATTTCCAAGACTTGAGCAGCGCGCGTATTCAATGCGCAATGATTATGCTAGCGCACTTTCGCCCATGCATATGCGATTTTTGGATGCGTGCTAGACACGAATCCATCAGGGCCCTTGATTCGAATTAGAACAGGCACCCTTTGATTTTGACGTGAACGAAGGGTTTACAAGTGGATGGCCCAGATTAAAACTTGAGGAAGAAATCCAATGACAAGGGTTCGTTTATAAAATCTATATAAAAGGTAGAGAACACTTTTTCGTCTCTCTTCTATTTTCTGAAATTTCGTGAAATTAGGTTTCTGGTCTGATCGCGTCTCTCTGTTTTGCAACTCCCCAGGGCTTGGGTTTTTAGAATTTGTGTAAGTATTTTTCTTCGTTGGGTTGATTTCCGTCTTTTTCTTCCAACTGGGATGGCTTCTTCATTAAAAGGGTGATGTTGGGGGGTCTTCAAGGGCAGATATGACCCTTATTTGCGTCGAGGCTGGCATTCCTCCAGTTACTCCCACTATGAGGATTATGGAAGCGATGGGGGGCCCCACAGTGCGTAGATGATGCAGGAGGGGCCCATGGATTATAGCATTAGGTGGGAGGCCTCCTTGTGGCCCATAGATATAAAAGAACATGAGCTTGAGGGGTATAGGGAGTCATATAGGATTCGAGATGACATCAAACTGCTGTTGCCGACGCAGGAGGAGAGAGCCTGTTTTCCCAGGCAGGACTGTAGGGCAGTGAGCGAGGCGATATTAGCAGAGAGGTTAAGGCTACCTCTACACCCATTCTTTAGGTTTATCCTTAGGCATTACAACCTTGCCCCTACTCAACTAGTTCCCAATGCATGGAGCCAATTAGCGGGGGCCTTTCTCCTTTGGAAAGAGGTTACCCTTGGTGGGGATATGCCTTCTCATGTATTTTAGACCCCGTTTCAACCACGAGCCTCTAGCAGGAGGGTCGACTGTAAGGGATGGTACTATATCAATCCCTGAGGATCACATTTTCCCTTCGTCTAAGGGATCCCAACCTCCATTAAAAATTGAAAATCATCTAGGTTTTGGGTTAGGGGTTGCTAGCAGACTGTGGAAGGGGATGTGGTCCCAGAGATAACAGTGCCGACCCAATATCATGAGTATAAAGAGTCGAGTTCTTTCTATTTTTTATTTCGATTATCTTATTTCGCACTTGTTTAGGCTAATGCAGAGTTCGCATAGCTACAGTTGAACGGTTTCAGCTTGAGCCACCTGAGTAGAACGTAGTAAGTGCAATCTACGAACTCTCCATTGAACGGAGGAGCTTAAAAAAATTGATCACTAAGAGAAGTTTCTTCGTCACTCATTCTCTGATGGCTTCCAAAGGTAACGTTATCGATTCGGTTCTACTTTTTGCGCCTCATTATCATGGCTCATCTAATCTTCTGTGGAGTCCCTCTTTTTCTTTTTGCAGGTCAACACGACAATAAGGAACGCATGAAGCCCACTTTGTTTGACTTGAGGAGCCTTGGAGAGGCCCAGAGAAAGAAACCTTTAAATAAAGGTTCGTCTTCCTACAAGAATTAGAGGGATGAGCTGGCCCGTTTGTCCAAGACGTATCCCCCACCGCTTCCTTCCAAGACCAACAAGAAAGAAAAGGAGGAGGGGTAAACAAAGGACGAGGTATCTGCGGATATACCTCCTAAGAGAAGACCGGTTCTTTCTAGAAATATTGGTCCCCCACCTCCACCTAAACCTCAAACTACTCTGGGAGAATCGTTGAAGAGGCCTATGGTGGTTGAGCCTATTTCTTCATTTAAAATGGTGGAGAGCGAAGAGGTAATAGAGGAAGAGGCCTCCCTTCAGAGAAAGAAGAAAAAGAAACCCACCGACTCGAACACTCTGAGTGACGGGAAGGCCCAAAACTTCTTGAAAGGGCGAACTGATGAAATCGCCTCAGCGGTTTTAGAGATGTTACTAGTGGAGGCCCAAGGGGTGGCAAGCCTGAGTCATAAGTATTGGACGGATAAATACTCGACCCACGCTTAGTCCTGTGACATATCGAACTTGATGGAGGCCGGTCTCGCTATACATGCTCATTCCCAGAACTTCTTCATTACTGCCCAAATGGAGGCGAAGTGGATGTAGAAAGTTGTTAATGATTACTCTCACCGAGCCTAAAATGCAAAGTTTTCTGTCATTAAGGCCAATGTCGAGGCCTCTTCTACTAAAAAGGCTGTTGAAGCTTGCAGAGGCTGAGTCCAAAGTGGAGGCACTTTCTAAGGAGAACAAGGAACTGAAGGACGAGATCCACCTTTGTCGGGCCGATGTTAATGCCTTGATGAAGCGTGTCAAAAACTCAGATAACTTTCAGAAGATCGCTTCGTTAGCCCTAGAGGAGGCCAACAAAGAGAAAGGGAAATTGAAGGCTCGTGTTGACGAGTTGCAAGCTGAGGCGTCGAACTTTGACGAAATGTTGAAAATGGCTGAGGATGCAACGGTTCATAACTATGTGGCTCACTTCCATGAAACTGCTGAGTACGATGGACTGGAAACTCATTGGCAGAGGGTCGTATATGAGGAGGTTTTTGTTAGATTGGCTGAGGTGCACCCTCAGTTGGATTTATCTCCTCGAAGGGATGAGTTCTTGCCGGCAGAGCCTTCGACCCCTGCGATTGAAGGTGACAGGGTGGTGGCATCCGACGTCTTGGAAGGGTTCCCAAGGGAGGATGTAGTGCGTGTGGATTAGGTTCCTTGTATTAGTTAGCTTCTCCTTTGTAAAGTTTATTGTTTGCAATGCAATTGATTTTGTGCTTATCCTTCATGATTTAAAGTTGCTGGTATTTCCTTCGTAATATAGGCCCGCAAACGATAGTAGTTGACTACCCGCAATAAAATAGATTGGATGTTCCGTTGTGATAATCATTGCAGTTGTTGCATAGGCTCGCCTTATTTGTGCGTTGTTGATAATTTATGAACTCTTATCATAATTAATAATTTGATGGAGATATGGGCTCGCCATATTTTACCTTTGATGGAGATATATGAGCCGATAATTAATAATTTGATGGAGATGTGAGCTCGCCACATTTTTATCTTTGATGGAGAAATATGAGCCGGTCATACTTAAGTGATAATTTATGAACTTGTCATAATTAATAATTTGATGGAGATATGATATTTTTACCTTTGATGGAGAAATATGAGCCGGTCACACTTAACTGATAATTTATGAACTTCTCATAATTAATAATTTGATGGAGATATGGGCTCGCCATATTTTTACCTTTGATGGAGAAATATGAGGTCATACTTAACTGATAATTTATGAACTTGTCATAATTAAAAATTTGATGGAGATATGGGCTCGCCATATTTTTACCTTTGATGGAGAAATTTGCATCGGTCATACTTAACTATAATTTATGAACTTGTCATAATTAATAATTTGATGGAGATATGTGCTCGCCATATTTTTACCTTTGATGGAAAAAGATGAGCCAGTCATACTTTTAACCAAAAGGACATTTATTGATCACAAGCTACACATATACAAACGATACCTTATTGGTAATACATGCGCAGTCCATATTTTTACCTTTGATGGAGAAATTTGCATCGGTCATACTTAACTATAATTTATGAACTTGTCATAATTAATAATTTGATGGAGATATGGGCTCGCCATATTTTTACCTTTGATGGAGAAATATGAGCCGGTCATACTTTTAGGCAATATGACATTTATTGATCACAAGCTACATACACACAAACGATGCCTTACTGGTAATACATGCGCAGATGTTCCGCATTCCATAGATGGGGCTGAGTTTTTTCGTCTAGATTTTCAATTGAAAATGTCCTTGGCCGGACTTCGTCTGCAATGCAGTACGATCTTTCCCAGTTCGGACCTAGCGTGCCCACTCCAGGCTCCTTTGAGGATAAGAATACCCTTCGGAGTACCAAGTCGCCTCTTCTGAAGGGTTTCCGCCTAACTTTGGCATTGTAGTACCGAATCATCTTTCTTTGGTACATCATTAGCTTAACTTGTGAGGCCTCTTTCCTTTCTTCAAGGAAGTCAAGTTCACCCCACCTTATTTCTTCGTTAGAGACTTCATTGAATTGCAAGCGTCGGGATGAGGGCAAGCCGACTTCTACTGGGCTCATCGCTTATGCTTCATAAGTCATGGAGAATGGGGTCTCTCCAGTGGCTATTCAACTTGTAGTCCTAATCGCCCATAACACATTTGGGAGCTCGTCCACCCACGTTCCTTTTGACTCGTCCAATTTCTTCTTAAGGAAGTACTTTATGGATTTGTTGACAGCCTCAACCTGACCATTTGCCTAAGGGTGGTGAGGGGAGGATAAGTGTTTCTTGATGACCAATTAGTCGTAGAGGTTGCGAAGCCTCTTGTTATCAAACTGTCATTCATTATCTATAACTATCGAATGGGAAATTTCGAACCGGCATATAATATTTTTCCACAGGAATTTCGATGTGTGAGCTTCGGTGATTTTAGTTAGCGGTTCAGCTTCAACCAATTCCCTCTTTTGTATAAGATTTTGTCTTTAATCACATAGTGAGCGGCCTTGAGCTTGATTTTACGGGCTTCTTGCTTGTTTTTTGGGAGGATGTGATATGTAAGGTATGCTAAGATGGGTCGCATCAATGGGGAGTTTCTTCTACCCACAACACCTCTTCAAGTTTGGCTGTAGAGGGCCTGAGGAGGTACTCGATTGGTACGAATTTGAGTAACTCCGAGTCTTTGCTACTAGCCAGTTTTGACAGCGTATCCGCATTTAAATTCTCTGCTCTGGGGACTTAGATCAGTTTGAATTTGTCGAAGCAAGGGATAGCTCTCTTACCTTTTTCAGGTAGGCCATCATGCCTTTGTCTTTAGCGGCAAGGTTGCTTTTGACTTGTCCCACCACAAGTTGAGAGTCGCTTCGGACTACCAGATTTTTAACCTTTATTTCTTTGGCCAATCTCAGACCTGCTAGGAGCGCTTTGTATTCGGCCGCGTTGTTGGAGGTTTTGAATCCGAACCTTATCAATTAAGCTTGTGGCCCTCTGGGCTTTCTAATAACACTCTGGCCCCTAAGCTACTTTCTCCAGCCTACCCATCCACAAACACCTTCCAGGTTAGAGGCTCTGCAGGCTCTATGGCGATGTTGATGTCTATTGTCTCCATGAATTCGGCTACAAAATTTGCCAACGCCTGTCCTTTTATAGCAATTCTGGGTCGATACGATATGTCAAACTCACTCAGCTCCATAACCCATTTCATTAATCTCCCAGAAGCGTCTGGCTTCTAAAGTACTTATCTGAGAGGGAAACTCGTCAAGATACGGATGCTATGGGCTTGGAAGTAGGGCCTCAACTTTTTGGAGGCAACCATTAGCGATAAGGCTAGTTTTTCAATATCAGTGTAACGCTTCTCTACAGGTAGGAGAGCTTTGTTGACATAGTAGACTGGAAATTGTAGATTATCCTCTTCCCTCATGAACACCGAACTTACTGCATCGGTGCTCACAGCTAAGTATAGTGCCAGGGTTTCGCCTTCTTTTGGCTTGGAGAGGAGTGGGGCTTGCCCCAGGTGCTTCTTTAGTCCTTGGAATGCTTCTTCGCATTCTTTGCTCCACTGGAACCTTTTTTTCCCCTTTCAAGGCCTTGAAGAAAGGGAGACACTTATCGGTGGCTTTTGAGATGAAGCGAATTAACGCTGCAAGTCATCCTGTTAGGCATTGTACGTCCTATGGCTTGTTGGGAGACCTCATGTTTAACAATGCTTTGATCTTTTTTGAGTCGTCTCAATGCTTGCTGATTGACCATGTATCCCAAGAATTTTCCTAAGGCGACACCAAACGAGCATTTGGATGGATTTAACTTCATGTGGTACTTTCTGAGGATATCAAAGGCTGCACGCAGATGCCTTATATGATTTGTTGACTTCAGACTTTTTACCAACATGTCATCAACGTATACCTCCATTGTATTACCCAAGAGGTCGGAGAACATTTTGTTGACTAGCTGTTGGTAGGTGGCTCCAACATTCTTTAAACCGAAAGGCATGACTTTGTAGCAATACAGCTCCTGGTCCGTTATAAACGAAGTGTATTCCTCATCGGTAGGATGCTTGGGAATTTGGTTGTATCCTGAATAGGCATCTATGAAGCTTAATAACTTATGACCCGCGATGGAATCGACTAGCTGGTCGATTCTCAGAAGTGGGAAACTGTCCTTTGGATATGCTTGATTAAGGTTGGAAAAGTCCACACAGACTCTCTATTTTCCGTTAGCCTTTTTTACCAGAACTGGGTTGGACACTCACTTTGGATACCTTGCTTCCCTGAAGAACCCATTGGATACTAGTCTGTTCACTTCTTTTTTTAGTGCAGTGTGTCACTCCGAGTTCAGGGCTCTCCTCTTTTGCCTGTGGGGAGCGGACTTGGGGTCTATGTTGAGTTGGTGGCAACTGATTTTTGGATCAATGCCTGTCATGTCTTCGTGTTTCCAAGCAAAGTATCTAAGTTGTCAAGTAGAAAACTCTTCAGCTTAACCTTCAACTCTGAGCCTAGTTCTTTCCTAATTTGCAGTGACTTAGAGGGATATTCCTGGTTTATGGAAAAAGGTTCCAACTCCTCCACTGAAGTAGCCTGCGAGTTTGATTCGATGATCCTGGGATCCAAGTCCACTTTGACCACCCCTTCTTCAAGGGCATCCATCATGTTGACATCTTTCCCTTGTTCAAGGGTAATACCTTCTTTAGGTACGTCAGCCACTTCTGTATCTATCAGGACCATGTCAACATTTTGGGGTTCGGACTTTCTTAAAGAGCTTAAATAGCACTCTCTTGAACCCGTTTGATCGCCTCGGACCATAGTGATTCCTTCCCTCGTGAGGAACTTCATACAGAGGTGGTGCATGGAAGCGGTAGCCTCTAGCTCCCTGAGGGTGGGTCGTCCTAAAACACCATGGTAAGCGAACCTGTGATCCACCACCAAAAACTCCATGAAATGTTGAGCTTTGAAGTGAGACTCTCCCATTTCCACAGATAATGTAATTCTTTCCCTTGGGACGATGCTATCACCGGTAAAATCATATAGAGGGGCAGTCATGGGAGCGAGCTCATGATCTACTATCATTTTGTCAAAGGTGGTCCCAAAGAGTATGTTAACGGAGCTTCCATTATCACTATTATGCGCTTGAGCCCATTTCTGGCTACGACAGCGCGGACTACCAAATCGCAATGTAGGTAATGGACTCCCAAGGAATCTGCTGATGAAAAGATGATAGGTGGAGTGCCACTGGAACCTCGACCATCACTAATTAAGTAGTTCAGCATGGGGGAGGTCTTTGGTTTCCCTCGCGTAGTTTCTTATGGCGTTCTTGGAACTTTCTCCGACATGTTGTCCACCAATAATGGTGTCAGTTTCCCTAATAAGCACATTCCCTGTGTCTCTTAAAAGTTTCCTCCTCGGCCTTTGATCCCTTGTCCTACTTCTGTGCTCTTCACGCTCCCTCCTGGGAGATTCATTTCAACGATTTCACCTTGCCTCATTGCATCGAGGCTCCGTCGAGGCGAAGGACCATCTCCGGGAGAGTGGTGGGTATTTCTTCCTTCGATATGAGGGTCAACTCATTCTCCACAATGCTGTCTGGTTAAACAGTTTTCAGTGCTATGTCCGATGGATTGATGATAGGTGCAATACTACCTATTTCTATGCTCTCCAACCCTTATCCGAACTTTACCCCTTCCTTTGGACAAACTAGGTGGTCTGCGAGTGTTAGGATCGGCCTTTTCATACGCCAAGAGGGCACATCGTTTAATGTAGCGGTGGCCAGCACCGGCCTAAGATAGGGGCTATGGTATGCCCTGCTTGAGTCCATTGTTGGTC
>CAIGRO010042210.1:0-22588 GCA_903798355.1 Fraxinus baroniana | reverse complement strand
TCTACCACACACCCTCTGAATATGTCATTGGATTGTTTAAAAAACAGTCAACACCTCCATGCAATTATTTTTGGACCATATTACATGTACGTAAAGGTTGACGCAATGACTTACATCCACGAGAGTTGATAGATTTTGGCACATTGATTTCGACAACACGTTTTCCAATCAATTGCTAGATTTCTTACACAGGAAGGTGTCAATCAAGGTGTACACTTTGNTTACACAGGAAGGTGTCAATCAAGGTGTACACTTTGTGTGTACAAGTAGTTTAATCCATCATTTTTAGCACTTAATTTGTCATCCAAGGTGTTAAAATCATCTGACAAAATAAAATTATTTAAGATTATATTATTTTATGTTGTATCATCAACTTATTGTGAGGGTGTCTGCAAATCCCAAACATGTAAATATTCAAACTGATGAGTACTCAAATTTAGTACAAGATTTGGTATATTTTCAAACAACAAGACAGCCCCTCACCCTCACCCTCACCCCACCCTATCCCGGGGGGTGGGTGATACAGACATCTACAGCTCATGAAAATCTGGTTGTATTTAATATAAAGTTTTTTTATAGTTGAGTAGATGAGTTTCTATATATTCATAGATCATGGGACGGAGTGGTTTAATTTAATAGCCGTGAGTATGTTGAAAGCTTTTAAAGTTATTGTTTTTTTGGGTGAACCAATTGTGAAAGTTGAGTTATGAATGTCCATTAAACACACCTTCTTCAACTGTTACAATTTAATGACAATTCCAACTTCCCACACTTTTAAAGGCTCACCACCGCCCTACAAATTTCAAGAAACCTTAGTATGGGTTCAGTCATTTGGGTTAATCCTAAACTAGGTTGGATCATGGGTGAACTACCTTTTTGAATTCTTTCATTGGGAATGTCTTTTTAGAGAGTCGAGTCGAATATTACTGTATTGATGACATGTTTGATATGACATGATTAAAAAATAAAAGATGTTGATTTAGAAACATATAATATCACACTATTGGTAGGAAACAACTTGATATTGACAAGGAAACTCAAGAAAGGATACTTAACTCTTTAAATTCGTTATTATTAATTTAACTCTAATCTCAAGATGCCCTTCTCAAGAACTCGAGGGGAAGTTACGATCCGATGTCATCACTTAGAAAAGCCTAAGAAAGCTTATAGATCAAAATTTGTCAGTCGAACATTTTTGTTTAGAACTGTTAAGTCTAGCATACCAATTAAAACATATGGATTTAGAGATAGTATGGAGCAAGAAATTAACCAACCATTGTTACACATTAAGACATCAAGTTGGATGCACATGTAATGGATAAATTAGGTTTGCAGTTAAGATCAGGTGTGTCAAGTGGTGCATGGATGTGCACATTGACCAAAGGGTTGTTGGTTAGCCAGAATTTAAGCAGCTTGGAGCTATATATTAATTGCAAGCCCAACTTCTTCACTTGAAGAGCACGTCACATACGTACACAAAGATGGCACTTTGATGATCAGTTTCACAATAAAAGTTTCCAATTTGCCTATATATATCCATCCCAATCCTTTTGATCACTATTCTAATAATTCACTCTCTCACTCTAGAGTTAGGCATGTATAGAGAGAGATGAGTTTGTCATCTTTGAATTGATCTCCGACCATACACCATACCATGATGAGCAGACAAATGGTTCAAGAGTCAGAAAACTCGTCGAAGAAGAGGAAGTGGGATGATCCCAAAGATAAAATCTCGGAGAAGCCAGAGAAAGTCAAAACCATGAAGTCGCTACTCGATGCTTACGTACAACGTGAGACACCATTGCCTTTAGAGTGGCAACGCTGCCTCGATATAAAGGTATCGTATACTACGTATCAACTCTCTAGCATTCATCAAGTCAACATCTTAAATTATGTTAAATCAAAGTATAACCGTGCTTCTACAATATGTAGAGTTCTATGATTTTTCAGAATTCGAGTACCCCTTTCTTTATCTCGTATAGATAGGTAGCATCTTTCAAATGACTGAAACCCTTTAGCTTAATTAATGAGTATGTGCTCTTTCGAATGCAGTCAGGAGAACTATATTTCTACAACACAAGGACTCAAAAGAGGACATTAAGTGATCCAAGAACTCCACTAAATCCAGAGCCATCAAATCCATCTCCTATGAGCTTAGATCTTGAACTCAATTTACCCTGCCGATCACTGGAAAAGAAGAACAATATCCAAGAACAAGACAATAATTTTGTGATAAAGCAGAATTCATCAGGTGATGATGTCGGGACCGGGTCAGGCCTTACCCGCTCGCCTTCGTGGTTAACATGTGAAGGAGAACAACAAGAAATGGTAACTGCAGTATGCGAGAAATGTTACATGTTGGTGATGATGTGCAAGTCTTCTCCTGCATGTCCCAATTGCAAATTCATGCACCCACCAGACACAAGACCTAATTTGTTTAATCCGAGGTTAAGCCTCTTGTGTTAAGAATTTGTGTGTCTTGTTTTCAGGGACATGGTATTTTTAGTACTAATGAAACAGTCTTTTCCCTGCACCTCTTGGGAAAAACAAAAGAAAATGGAAATTCACGAAGGTGAAATCTGAGAGATATGAAAAATGATGTACTAGCTACTAAGCGCTGAGCTTATCTTATGCTATGTATGACACCTCACGTAATAGTAAAATTTAAGTTAAATATTGAGATCCAACGTAAACTTCTCCACGTGCTTTTAAATATGTGATTTTATGTGTGTGCGCGCGTGCGCATGATGTGTAAAGGAGGAAATTTCATTGATTTTACGTAATGGTACATTTTAAAAAGGTTAGCGTAACTCCATTGATTTTTGGAATGCAAGAAATGTGATTGGAGAGTGCAATGGAGAGTCTCGAAACGTTGCCAATCTTAGATGGATATATTTATCCGAATCAAGAATTAGCCTTAGTGCAACGATTTCAAACAGTAACAAATATAAAATATTAACTTAGCAGTAACTTAATAAAGACCCCTTTCATTCCAATGTGTCTGAGATCATTAAGCATAGAAAAAAAATTCATTTGAAAATAGTGTCTGAGACTTTTGGATGGAAAAATGTAAGAAATTGATTCGGTTAAGGTTTTTTGTGAAAATTTAGAAAGAAGAGGGCAAAAGAATGGAATTTAGTCATCAAGTTGATAGAGAATAATAATTTATTTAAATGAAAAATTATTTATTTATTTAGTTTACTACTATATAAATTATTAATTAATTAAGAATTAAAATTTGTTGCATAACAAGAAAGTGACGCAAATAACAGAAGTTGGTGCAAAATGGAAAAGAAGGGCAAAGAGGACATTAACCATTTGGTGTTGGGTTAGAGTGAGATTACCAAATACTTGGTGCAAAACGGGTAAAATGGGGATTTGGAGCAATGTTGGAGTTGCCCTTAAAAACCCCTCTCAGCTGACTAAAAATTAATCACTTCTATTTCAAGAAGTCATTATTAATAGAAAAATAATGTTATTTACATTCATTCACTACAACAGGGGCAATGGATGTAATTTCCACTTGCATAAATAAAAGTCGGAGGCACGAGATCTTTCAGTTCCCGCGCTTCATGAGAAAAATCAGAGAAGAGTAGCTGAAAAAAGCTGAGAGTTCCAGAATTTAAAATCAATTCTCTCGAGAGTAAAATGGAGAAGATCGGTGACGAAAGAGGGGGCCAGACTCAGGCAATGAAGTCTCAAGTCGCCATTAGATGTGCTAAAGCTGCGATTCTTCTCTCTTCCCTAAAAAATTCCCCTAATAATTCTTCAAACATTGCCCTAAAGGTCCCCCTCTTTCTCTTACTATGAATACATTTGTGTGTGCTTGTGTGTATTTGTTCGTACGAATGATCTCAGTTTCTGTTGATTCTCTTCAAAATAATTGTTTAACTTGTTCGAGTTTGATCTGAAGTCCGGAATGTAGATATTATCCACACACGAACACGCCAACTAATAACCGATAAAACAGAGTTGATTTGGGAATATATAAATTCTTACTGTTATTTTGTGGTCTTCAGAATGAAGAGGAAATTGAGGAGCTAAAAAGAGCGTTGGTGAAGGAGAAACTGAAGAACAAGAAGCTGAGGACTTGTGTTGAAATGGAGTTGCTCGTATTCGTACTCTGGACTTTCATTTTGCTGGTCGTCTTTTGAAATCATTGTTGCTTTCACCAGTGGAACTTCCTATGTTTTCTGTATGTATAGATATGATAGTTTCAACTGATGCTTTTTTAGCTGAACTTCTAATGCAGTAGGCTATATATAGTTGACACTGCTTGATATGTGAAATTGATTTTGGGATTTTTGAAGGCTGTGAAATGTGGAGTTTGATTTGTCACGGGGGTTAATTTCGTATCCCTTCTTGTTGCTAATGGTTGACATCAACTTGCATATTTGTTTGGTTATTTTCATTTCATTGAGCCTTGTTTCAGCCCCATTTTTCTAAAAAATTATTTTTTTCAAAATTCATTTTCAACTACATTCTTCAATAAAAATATAAAATAATTTTACACTTTTTCCTTATTTTTTAACCGGGCGTTATCCTTAACCAAACAAATCACTTTTGAAATTTTTTTTTCCACAAAATGGGGCTCAAACAAGAGAAATTGAATTTGAACTTCGACTTGGATTCACAAAGCAGAATCTTGTGGACCTATCCCCTCACCAAATGAAATCAAATTTTAGCCCTCCAATTAAATGCCAAAATGATATAAACCTTTACCGCCGGAATGTTAGTAATACAACAGCAGCCGTAACAGTAACAGCAACAGTAACAATGAGAAAATAAATACATGGCTTGCAATTAGCACCATAATTAGGCTGGTAAATACCTGCCATGAAAAACAATTGTCCTAAAACGTGCTTAAATTTTGGATGCCTGATTCTTCACACAAATTCGATCAGAAGGACACTAAATACGATGAGCAAGGAAAAAGTAGAGATTGAATAGCCTTTAAGAGATATTTTTCGAGTTTTTAAGCTATTATTTATTACGACAAACCATGCAATCAGAGCCAAAATTGGCAACACTAAACTCGTGTACAGTAGAAAAGAGTAGTTTAAAACCCTCCAGCAAAGCTGGGTTCACTTTACAAATGATTATTCATAGCTGAAAAATGCTCTTACTACGAGCTACTTCATCCAGACATTTTGAAAGTCTTGCCATGGCCAAATTATTTTCCTGGACAGTAGCCATCTCATCCAGATTCCAAAAAAATACAACCATTTTACACAATGCGAAAGCTGAATTTTGGCGGAAAGAAGTAACAGTATGTAATGGTAACCCGATAGAATAGAATGCAGAAGCTCCAGGATCCTCTGCTCGACAAGTTCATGTCCTATTTTAGTGGGCAAGCAATTGAGGATTATACTTTGTTGATCACCTGGAAAACAATGATATAGTAGTTTAGTGCTGTCTTCATTTTCAGATTTAAACCCCGGCAAAGAATGTATTGAAAACAAGGAAAAGCAGCAGAGTAATAAAAAAACTCCGTGAGAGCAAAACTTTAATACCAACACCAATGTTCAATTTGTGACTGCTCAGTCAGTCAGAAGTTTGCCAAGGAAAAAAATGTAAATTCCTCTTTGAGGCCTCATATTACAGAGGCATATGCCTGCACACACTAACATAAAACACATCATTTTAAACAACGGGGTTTAAGTTTAACACTCCCGAACGTGATGGAGAGGTACTGTGTTTCTATGGAGCTGTTAATTAGCTTAAAGAGTTTTGCCACTTCAAGTTTAGATTGGCCTGGTAATCGCATTCCATTAATTTAATGTCCAACATTTATTATGGTAATACGTTCAGTTTTTGAAGGAAGATCAGGATATTGAAATAGCCATGTTGGGGAACCAACTAGACCATTCAGACTTACACTGTGTATGGTAGAGCATGTTATGTGTCTATACAATTAGAATTCGTAACATTTCAAATTTGAACCGATTGTTTGTGAGTTCCAATTCTGAGGCCCCAATGCCATGCTTCTATCTGCAGTTTCTTAGTCCCGGTAATCATAAAATTGAGGAGTTGGCTTATAGAATAGTCAAGTGATCGATGAAATTCAAGGACCTTGTACCTCTGGGGAACAGGATGAATGGATATGGTATTAAATTTCAAGAAAGCAATCATTTCAAATTTCTTGGCAAGGATAAAGGTAGATCGTGCATGGCTGTTAACAGGAAGTTTGCAAGAGAAACCCATTGCCCACTTGATATCGTGAGGTTTGTCCCAGGATAGCCAAAAATATATATATAAATATTTATATATACTATTTTTTATACAGGATTAAGGAATCTAAAATACGAGAAAGCTGCATAGGAATGGAAGTACCTCTAATCAAATGCATAGGGGTCATCAGCATATGGATTCAGAGATCCTTCTGAGAACAGATCACCTATATGGGAGGGATTTGGATGCACTCCACCTTTGACTCCCTGGATAAAATTTAAATACTGTAGTGTCAGAACAATCAACTAAAATTTCAAAAACGTAGTTGATCAAACCATAACTTCATTCGCTCTCTCTCTCTCTCTCCCCCTCCCNTGGATTCAGAGATCCTTCTGAGAACAGATCACCTATATGGGAGGGATTTGGATGCACTCCACCTTTGACTCCCTGGATAAAATTTAAATACTGTAGTGTCAGAACAATCAACTAAAATTTCAAAAACGTAGTTGATCAAACCATAACTTCATTTGCTCTCTCTCTCTCTCTCTCTCACTGTGTCTGTCTGTGAATGGGGATGCATGGGTGAACTGTAAGTGGCCATACAAAGATAAAATGGACCACAGGAGACTACATTTCATGCAGACAAACTATAACAGTAAAGCCTAGCCTCAGCAGAACTACATTACTTTGTTTACTTATTCATTAGATATGCATTTTTCATGTTTACTTACCACCTAGTTGATCTATTATTAAGTTCCAAATGCAGATTAACCACAATTACAGAAGAGGTTTTTCCCGCCCATTATTCATAATTAACCTCTTATGAACACTGTATGTAAACAAAATTCTACCACGACACGTACAAAAACACTGAAATCAAAAATCCAGATGGAGCATAGAGAAAAGAAGCCTTGGAATAATTTTCCAGATTCTCCTTGCCTTGGTAGAATCTTTGGGAATCTTAGCTTTTGGTGTCTCTCTCTTCCTGTGCTTCCTTGGGTCCTATAGGTACATATGATTTATAACATTAGGTCATAAGCATAATCTACCTGCCAACTATGGGAAATCTCTTTTATATGTGGCACAAACATCTAATAGATTTAGCAATAAAATTTAGTGATTATGTTGAATGGTTGAATTACATACCCCAAACATGACCGTACTTTTAGTTTTCCGTCGTTTTGTAACTGTTCTACCATTTGATGTTTCAACTTCATATTCATGGTGAGTCACCTGACATGAGCAAAGTGGTTGGAGAAAATAGGTGCAATGAGTCTTAAATTTTGATCGACACATTGATAGACATTAAATCAATGCATAGGATACAGGAAACAAACATGTGCCAAATAACAAATCACTGTCTCACCTTCCTACTGTGTTGGGGAAGACTTCCGCCATTCACCTTCTCAACTTTTTTCAACAAATTTGACACAGGCGTCTGACTTGCTATCTGGTAAGGTGAATCCTATGGACAAACATCATAACGTACCTCAAAACCAATAAGACAACATTTGTGAAGCAAAGGCTAATGGAAAAGAGAAGGTTCATTTCCTGCTATTCACCTTTTCTGTTCTCTTGAGAGCATGCTGATTTCTATTTCCACTATCAGAATTTCTCATCTTGGACGAAATTGTGTAGTCCTGAAAATTATGAACTTAACTAAGAATATATTGTTATCAACTAATTAGTGAGATGCCTTCAAGTTGTTTCTTCTGACAAGAAAGACATAGATTTGACTCAGTCCGATATGGTTTGAGCCGAGAGAGTACAAAAATATAATGCACACAGAAAAAGAAAAAATATACAGAATTATGCAGTTGAGTTTAGTAAATCAGTTTTCAACAACATTATAGAAACTTGCCATGGTAAATTCATTCATCGAAATGGTTATAGATTATTCAGGTCACCGCTTCTTATTTACATTACAAGTGACCTGAGAAAAGGCCTCATATTCTATCTCTTCTTGTAGATAAATGAGATTGAAATAACAAGACATAAAGCTGTTGCACTGAATCAGTATAGATACAATAATGATCATAATCTGTTACTGGCTGTGCAGTAGCAGGAGAAAGAGACATTATCCTTTGGGGTTGGGGTTGGGGGTGGGGGTGTATTATTTATTCCAACAGACCTTCTTTGAATTCACTTCTTGTTCCTCTTGTGGATTGTCACTCATTACGTTCCACTGCATTTGCAGTAAGGCCCTCTGCCTCTCTTCCTGTGAAAATCATAGCCACATTAAGGTACCTTTATTAAAACTTCATAATGCAATTACAAGACATACCTTTGATTTCTGAATTTCCAACTCCTCCTGCAGTCTTGTGCACTCGTCTTCATGCTCACACCTCATAGCTCTTAACTGAGCATCGTGCTCAGACCTGAGCACTGTTGTTTTCTACAAAACACAATTTCTATTGCTAAATCAAAGTTAACACAGTAAGATAAAATATTTAGTTCGTTAATAAGTTCTACACTTGACATACCTCTCTTAATTCATTTTCGGCTTGAAGTTGGAAACGTTTTAGTTCTTCACTATGCTTGGATATGAGACCCGTTTCTTTTGCATCGTGTTCTTGCTGAATGCGACTAATCTACACAGAGAAGTTATTAATGCCAACTCAGCACTACTTTTACATATACAACTAGCTGACATAATTAATATTATGGTGGAAGGCAGGCAAAAGTGCCACCAAGGGGAGAATGGGTTACACAACAAGATCTCTACATAAATGGAAAGCAAGAAATTTCTGCAAGACATTTTATTTTCATTTATGAATAATCAAGAATTAACAAGTACATTGTTTCAAGCTACAAATTCCCAGATCTCCAGATATAGAATATGAATTTCTCACATATTAAGATTACTAAGAGCTGTAATCAAGAGGAAAGTTTATCCTTCAGTGCAGTCATCTCAAGTGTGAATAAGCACTAAACCAAACTGTAAAGAAGAATATTCAGTAGCCTTGACAAAAGAAAACAAGATTACAGAATAAAAAATATGAAATTATTTAGGTTTAAGATAGCATCTGCCTAAGAGCATACCATAGTAGCATGTTCTTCCTGTACCCGCATCAAGTATTTCTGAGATTCTGCAATCCTTTGCTCACACCGTCTTTCCATCTCTCCAATAACTTCATCTGCCTGAAGATTCACATCAGTTGAAACTAATTTGCTTCAAGATTAAACCTGAAGAGAAATAGGATGATAGAACCTTTTCTTTCTCAAGATTAAGGCTAGCCAGCTTCTCCACCTCGTACTTCCTCCGTATATCATTAATGGCCTATCAGACTCCTTCCAAAGTTAATTGCAGGGTTCAAAGGAAAAAAGAGAAATGCTTAATAATCATGAATGTCTTGTCAGGTTGATGATGAAGAACACCTGATCATTTTTCTGAGATATTTCTTTCAGATGCCTTGACAGTTCCAACTGTTTACTTTCTAACATCTGATCATGCTGCTTCTTCGCTTCCATAAGCTTGCTTTCAGCATCAGCTAGTGCTGCCTGAATCTGGAACAGATCATTAAATAATTAATGAAACACATCCAAGAGGTTATAATAACATTACTTAAACTAGAACAATTAGTTAAAAACCTCTGCTTTATGATCTTCAAACTGTTTTTCTTTCATCTTGAGTTCGGAAATGAGCTGGTCCTTCTCATCCAATGCCTTGTCAAATTGACTAACCCTTTTCTGTAGTGAATCTACATTTTCTTCACTTCTCTTTATCTCGTTCTGCAAAAGATCAATTTCATCCTGCTTTTTCAAAATATCTGCTTGTAGCTTTTCTGCAAGATCTTTGTTCTCCATCTCCAACTCAGAAAGTTTCAATAACAATTTTTCCTGCATAGCAGAAGAAAAAACAGCAACCTAAGGCACATATCACTCTACGGTCGAACCAAATTTAGAAAATGAAATTCACCATTTTATTCTCTGACAATCTTGACTTTTCTGATAAAGTATTAATATTTTCCTCCAACTTGGTTATTAAAGTTCCCATTTCCATCTGCTTTGAGAGAGATGTTTCAGCTTCAGACTCTAATTTCAGAATTTTCTCTTCTGCTAAACGGCGTTCTTCTGCATGCTGCACCATTGTGAATTCCTGTTCTTTCTGAAGTTCAATGACTTTACTGTCCAACTCCTGATTAACCAGCAATAAAGCATTTTTCTCTGAGGTAACACGTAAAGCCTGATTCTGTATTTGATCAATTTTTTGTTTAGCACACTGAGCAGCAAGGTCTTTCTCTTGCTGAACCAGCTTAAAACATGAATCAAATAGAGCATTAAGTTGAATGACTTTTTCCGCAAAAGTCAGACTTTGATTGTCCAACTCAGTGAATTTTGCGACCAGCACATTAACAAATTCTTCAACATTCTTTATCTCTGCTAGTGCCTTCTCTAATCCGCTGGCAAAATCTTTGTTACTTGATAATAGATCAATTTTTTCCCTCTCCAATTTCTCCTTAACGTTCCTTAAGTCTCGTAGGTCATCTTCTTTTGTTCTCAGTTCAAGATGCAATGCGTCCATCTTAGTAGTCAAACTCTCCAGAGCCATTTTATTAGTTGATAAAGCTTCTTCCAAATTTTTTATCATAGCATCTGTTCAGGAGAAAAATAAATAAATAGAAGGACTATCATTTGGAACTGAAGTTATTTATGAATACATGAACGAAAAGATGTAAATCCTGATACCAACTTTCCATTACTAAGAGTGCTATGGAATGCCACAAGCATCAAGGGCATAAAATCACCTTAGAAGGTATTTAAACCTTCAGTATGTTCATTTTATTCCTAGACCACCAAATTGCCGCCAATTTCAACTATAGAGGTCTAACGTTTATATAGAGGGAAAAGGTCAAAAACCTTGTCCACTTCAGATAATATTGCATATCCAACTTTAAGCTGTATTTCTAAATATCATATAAGTGTACCAATGTAGTTATCCATGTCAGTAACAAAAATTCCAGAGATAAATTGAAAACACAGAATGCAACTAATAACTTTCATTTTGTTCAGGGAAATCACCCATAAAAAAGGATTAGTGACATGTCATCTGGATATAAATTTGAATGTCAAACAGGAACTGGATAGTATTCTCACAACTCCGGAGCGAGTTCAGCAAAATCCACCAAGTAGAAAAAGGAACGATCATTGAGAGACAGTGAGCAGGTATGAGATAATACAGAAAGCATCAACTCTTTCCTGCAACTCTATGATGAGTTTCAGATCTGATCTAACAACACTAGGAGATTTTATCCAGTTTTGATGACATAGACACTCCCGAACAAGAATTTTATCTGAACAAAATTAATTATGCTAATAGAATGAAGAAAGCAATTATTATGCCATGATGCTACCATCTTGAAAAGAGAACTTTCTCCGCATCAATTGATTAAAATTCTAGAGTGAATAGGGCAACAAATGAAGGTCTCGAGAGTAGAGACCAAAACAGTTATATGCATTAAGAAACTAGCTGGAACTTGTATGAACTTGATCGCAGCAGTAGCATCAGGTGTAACGACATGACTTGAATTTGATTTCTATAGCATTATTTTGATGGCAACAAAGAGTAGGATGACCTTCAGTTTGTCAATGATAATGGCAATAGCTAGACAAATGTGAATATATTACATGAAGCTAACTCAAAATCAAGTCATCACCAGGAATTTATACTTGCTTGGTTAAGAGGCTATAATTGAGTTTATAGTTCACAAATTGTATTCTTTCAATTCACCCACAAGTGAACTTCTTGGTAGTGTCTAAAAAAATTTGCTATAGTGTATACCTTTCTCGTCAATAAGAATGGCAACTCTGCTCTGTTCGTCCCTGAACGAGTTCTCCATTTTTTCCTTCATGAGGCCAAGTTCCATAATCTCATTCTCACCTTGAATAAGAATCAAAACCATGTTATAAAAACAAGAGTAAAGAAAGAAAAATTCTAGTTATTAGACAAAATCTGATCAAGCACTTAGTAGAACCAAAAACATATTGATATTGATGAAATAAGGCACAGAAATCACTCACGGCTTTTAACTGTATTTTCTGAAGAGTTCAGTCTCAAAGACAGAGACTTCATCTGCTCGTGCAAATTATCAAGAGAAACTGATGTTGTAGAGAATTTATCTTCGAAAAATGCCTTATCCTTTTCAGCTGAGAATTTAGAACTATACTCAGTATAACTTCAAGCGTGAAAGTGACAAATGATTAATATGAAGAAACATACCATCCCGAACCTGAACAGCCAAGTGCTGTAATGTTTCTGTAAGTTGATCGCACAAGGTCTTTGTTGAAGAGAATTTTGATTCAAGTCCTTTCCAGAGCTTCTCGTCTTCTTTCTGCTTCACTTTTAGCTTAGCATTTTCATTGAACGCATTTTGCAATTTCTCTTCCAGCGCCCTAATATGGTCTGTCAGCTTCTTCAGCTTAGAGTTCTGAATTTAGATGATCACATTACAGTCCAGTACTTTTAAAGAGATACCAATAGTATTTTCAGAGAAAAAAATCTGCTATTATGCCCTGATATCAGGACGAAATTCTGGCTATGTACTGTACACGGAATAAGATGTCTCTCAATTCATATACACATATAATACCGTGTTCACACACACACACACATAAAAACATACTAATACTTGAGTTCATATGCACATGCATGTAAGAACTAAGACGTGAAAGAAATAGTTAGAGAAAAGAGAGTGAAATTATATTTCCTTTTTACCGCCAGTTCAAGGTCAGTTTTTGCAGAAGCTTGTTCTTTGACCAATTTCTCTGGAGAAAAAGCAAATCTAAGAGACCGGTATCATCTAGACAAACATTTCACAAACAGTCAACTGAAAAAAACAACAAACTCCGTAAACATTAGACTAGCCTGCAGTGAGCTTCAGATTCGCGAAACTTCCCAAAGAAACCGAGTCGGAAGACACTCGCGAAGAAATCGATAGTGTCTTTGCAGATCCTGACGAAGATTTGAACTGTTCCAGGCTCCTTATTCCTGACAATCCTTGTAGCCTACTCATATTTAAATCGTGAAGAAATTTAGCGCGAAGCTCCTATTCCTCGAATTTATACTGCGAAAATGCAACAAATCAATTCCTAGAAATCCAAACCAAAGATCTCGCTATCCTTTAACATTGTGATTGATTAAAATAACAAACTCCAGAACATTGATCGCGAGCTTTCAGATTGAAGTTTTGGAGATTCGAGGGATTGAAACTAAGAGCTAAAAATCAGTTTAAGATTTCGTTGCGAACAGATTCGTCAAATTAAGTGTTACAATGCACAGCGGATTAATCGGAAAAAACGAAACCCTAGAAATTCGACTGCGAAGACTGAACTTTTCATGAAATGTTTTCAGCATGTGTGCTATTGAAATGAATGAATAAAGCGCCAAACGATGGGAATATTTATAGTAGCCTGGACCCGGGTCGTTTACGCAGCCGTTTGAGGAAGGAAATGAATTATTTGCTTCCAATTTAAAAGTTGGGTTTGATTTTGCTAAAAATTATATTTTTATAAATTTTAATAAAAAATAAAAATTGATGAAATATTTAATAGAAAATTTGATAAAATTATAAATTCTATTAAAGATATTATTAGAATTAATTTTTGATTTTGACTTATATTTTTATTAATTTTTTTACTTAAATCAAATATAGACTAAGAGTGTATTTGAGCCACATTTTTTTTGAAATATGTATTCTGGAATAATAGTGGTGGAGAATATGTGATTGAAAAAGAAGGAAAAGTTATTGATGTAATGGAAAATATTATTTTATTGAAAAATGAGTAGAACATTGAAAATGAAAATTTTAATGTGTATCAAATATGGGCTAAATATTGAAATATTAGAAACAAGTAAGCGATGTGAGTATATATATTTAAAAGTTTTAACGGTTTCTTTCCGACAACAGCATAGAGAGATCATTAAGTCCACAACTATACATATATGTAATTGAAGCGTTGTCTCAAATTAGTTGATTTCTCTTTAACTGCTCCCTTTAACTTGATCTTTCGACAACTAAATTTTCATTAATTTAGATGAGCTACATAAGTATATAGAAACCTCCATAACCTAATTTGATTAATTCTATGAAATGAAACATAAATCTATAGTGTAGAGTTTGTTCTTACAAAAAATGTGAGACGGTTAGTACAGAAAACTTAGTTAAGAATTGATAGATACATCATTATTTTTGTTGAATGAAAGAGGGATGATGATAGAGAGACCTCAATCATGATCGAGATGAGGTAATGGTACAATGAGGAGACATAACAATGTGATTCTAGGTGTGCAAATAATCCTATAAAACTATTGAAGTTATTAGTTTTGACTTTTGAGTCATCTTCTTTGGATTTTAATTGAAGGTCTATGAAAACTAGAATTCATACACCTACTTGAATAAAGTTGGGAGCTTGTTACTTCAATTCCAAAGCATCTAGATTCAAGATACTACTTATAATCAATGTTTTTAAAAAACGCATTTAGGCGCCGCTTAGATACGAAACATGGGCAAAGCGTCTGACTTCGAATCCAGGCGCACTTTTTTTTTTTGGCGTCTAGACGCACTTTTTTTTCTTAATATAGTATTTTATAATTTTATAAGTTTGGTAGGTATTATTTTAATTATTAAATAAATTTTAAATTGATTATAAATAATATTAAAGTAAGAAATCATTTTTTTACATTTTTTTATGCTTAAACCTCACCTAGGATCGTCTAGTCCTCACGCTCATGCCCTACGTTTTTTTAGAACATTGCTTGCAATAATTAGAGGTGGATTGGACCAAACCAAATACTTCGGTTGGAGGGATGAGGTTTAAAACAATTAATTTTTAAAGGAAAGTTCTTATTGAAACCAACAAATCGAACCGATGTGAACTAATTTAGTCCAGTTTATTCCTCTTATCAATTTGGATATAGATTGGAACTTTCGATTCGATTGTCGAATTGAGTGTGACTCCTACATGTGCCTACCCAATGAATAAAAATATTAAATTAGTAACTTTGAAAGGTGAAATTATTATTTATTTATGATCTTGAGGATATAGATAGATATTTTTGAGGTCTAGACAAGTATTAATTTCAAATTTACCTCAAAATGGGTAAAATAAAATAAAATAAGAATAAAACAGAACGGATATCGTAAAAAAATCCCAGAAACGCCCAACTGAATACAATACTGACTGCAAAATTACCATGTTTTGGCGATGGAAGCAAAGCTAGAGCTCCGCCATTTTCCCTGTTTCCAATTTCTTCATTATCCACAAAAATTTCAAGCTAAATACCTAAGAATATCAATTCCTTTTCAGTCCAATCTCCTTTGAACAACTCGAAACACAATGCCAGGACTGAATATCCGGTTTAAGGATAAAGATTCGACATCATACCAACAAACCCATGTTCCATTTTTACCAGATAACTCAAATAATACAATTTTATGTCCCGGTGGATTATTCCTTGTTGATAATAAGATCCCTTCGTCAATTATTAATGCTTTTTTCATTGACAACTATGTTCCCGTTAAATATTCGACTGAATTGCATTCTCGTAGTAGTTCGGTTGTTGGGTTTGAATTTTTGTGTTTGAGCTTATCAATTAAAGGGAAAGATGGAGTTATTAGGGATTCGAGTGAGAGTTTGGAGCAGAAGAGTATTAAGGAGGCTCGAGCGGTTGTTGGCGGAGGAAGTACGGCGGTGAAGGCCAGAAAAGTATCGAAGGTTAGCTTGCGTAGCCGCGGGGCGGTGAACACTACCAAACATTTGTGGGCTGGAGCTGTGGCTGCCATGGTTTCAAGGTCTGCAATTTTTATTACTTTTTTATATATTTTCATTTGGTTAAGTACACATGTACACAATTTCATTAATATGCAAGACTTGAACCTCAGTACATGTTTCGGCTCTAATAATTGAACTAGTTGATCGAAATGGTTAAACTGTTAGAGAATACTTATGTTGTTAAGGGGGATACATATATGTCATTTAAAATTTGCCTTCAATTCGTATGGGCTAAATAGGATTCTCCTTTACCGATAAAACCAAGTTCATGACAATCAGACAGTTTATAATGTTGCAATTGGCTTTCCAATGTCTTGTGGTAGAATTTCTCATCTAGTTTGGTTGAGTATGTTTGTAATCATATGGTTCTTTTTCCTTGCTGTTGTAACCTGTTTTTCTCTGTATTAACATTCTGATGAGATAAATCTGAAGTTTATTGCTTATGATTATTTTAGAAGCATTTTTGAAGTTATCAGAATCATTTGGGAAATACCTTAATTGTCATTTGAAGTTATTAGAATTACAGTAATATGCATTTATCCCATTGTCATGATCTGTACTGCAATTCAAGGGATCTCCTTTGTTTACTCTCTGTTGGTTTCACTTTCTTGCAAACTACTATCTTGTTGTTGGGTCTGTCTTTTAGTTGACACCGAGAAGCTACACTCCGCAATTGGAATGATGAACCTATGTTTTTATTTATTTATTTATTTATTCTCGTAAGTACTTCATCTGTGTGTAAATAGTTTTCTTTGATCAGAACTTGCGTTGCTCCGCTTGAGAGACTAAAGCTGGAATATATAGTCCGTGGTGAAAAGAGGAATATATCTGAGCTCATCAAGAAAATAGCAGTAACACAAGGCCTGAAAGGTTTTTGGAAGGGAAACTTTGTTAACATTCTGCGCACAGCACCTTTTAAGGCAATCAATTTTTGTTCTTATGATACTTATAGAAAACAGCTTCTCAAATTATCTGGGAATGAAGAAACCACAAATTTTGAGAGGTTTATTGCCGGTGCTGCAGCTGGCATGACAGCTTCAGTACTCTGCTTGCCACTAGACACTGTGAGTGATAGTTCATACATTTTTTCTGATTCTTTTAATATGTTTTGTCCATATCTTTTAGCAATTAAATTTTTGTTGTTTTTCTTATAAATGAACCAACTTTGTTCTCGAGATGAAACTATAAATTGAACTGACAGTCCAGGATTATAGCGATGTTGAAAATAAGCTCAATTTTTATGCATGTAATGCTGTATTTTATTTTTATTTTAAATTTAAGTCATAGTTAGCAACTTGAAATTATTTATGGTAATGATTTTTTACTGTTACGAAGTACAAGCACATTGGTTTCAAGCTTAAGTCATTGGACCTTTGACAATTTTGGTTGTTGGAAAGGAGATGAATTTTTGTCATTTGGAAGGAAGGAAAGGGAAATGAGGTGGAAAGTAATTTTCCTTAATTTAGGGCATGTTCAGTAGAGATTAAAATCGGATTAAAATTGAAAAACTAGCCGTTATTGTTGACTTTTATTAGACGAGTGGGACCCAACAACGGCCATATTTTCAATTTTAATTGGGTTTTAAGCAGTAAGCACGACCGAACATGCCCTTATTTTCAATAAAATTGGCAAATTCTTCACCACTTTTAATGTGAAAATGCCAAAAATATATTTCTGTGACTTGAATAAAGAATTTTGGAATGTTTCAGGTCCGGACGAGGTTGGTGGCACCTGGTGGAGAAGCACTTGGTGGTGTAATTGGAGCTTTTCGTCATGTGGTTCAAACTGAAGGGTTCTTTTCTCTTTACAAGGGTTTACTCCCGTCTATCTTGAGTATGGCACCCTCAGGAGCTGTTTTCTATGGGGTATATGACATTTTGAAATCGGCTTATTTGCATTCACCTGAAGGAAGAAAAAGAATTCAGAACATGAGACAACAGGATCAAGAATTGAATGCTTTAGAGCAGCTCGAGTTGGGACCAATGAGGACTTTCTTGTATGGAGCTATTTCCGGTGCTTGTGCTGAAGCTGCTACCTATCCATTTGAGGTTGTGAGGAGGCAGCTCCAACTGCAAGGCCGAGCTACTAAAATGAGTGCATTGGCAACCGCTGTCAAGATTGTTGAACGAGGAGGTTTCCCTGCTCTTTATGCAGGTCTTATTCCCAGTTTACTACAGGTATGGTTTATATTATGTGCATGTTTGGTAAGGAGGAGTACTAAGGAATGAAAATAAGCTAAAATTCCGTTCATTACACTGTCAAAGTCCTGTGTGCCAATCATGTACTATACAAGTCTTCCTCTGGCTTCTGATTATTATTTTTGCAAGGGCATTCACCCTTTTCGAAACTTAAAGATGGGAATATTTTAACTTGCATCTATTTAATATCTCCTATATGGCCAGTTTCAAGCATGTACATTTCTATATAGCTAGATTCCCTTGCACGCCTCTAACACGTTTTAGTGGAGTAGCATCGCTCTTGTGAATAGAATCTTCTTTTGATCTGTACAAGATATACACCAACCAACCAAGTTGTCCTTCATTTAATTTCTCTCAAATCCACATCATCTCTACTTGGCCTATATTCTTATTTAAAAATGCATAAAACACTTCTTCTTTGTTACGACATGATTCTTTATAGAGACTCATCTGCTATCCTTATTCCTACTATGGCGAAAAGGACCTTCCATGTTCTGTCATAGTTGTACTTAACGAACAATTTTACTATTAATTTCCTTCCTACTCTCATGGGCTAGAACTATATCATCGACAAATAACATGCATCGAGGAGCCTTATCTTGGATATGGCTTGTTAGCTCATTTGATATTAAAGTGAAAATATAAGGACTTAAGGCAGAACCTTGATGCGAACCTGATACTGATAAGAAATTCTCTACTATTACCCCCACTATCTCACTTGTGATTATTCCATTGGGGATATACTTGATATATTGATTAATATGCAATCAATTCTTTATGTGCACCGATTATCTCAGTCTCACATATGACGTTTTCATTACATTTTCATCTGTCCTCAGGCATCTGAAGATCATTTAGCCATCATCGTGTATATTTGGCATTACAGTTTCTTATATGGTGCACTTCATCTTATTCTTTACTCATTATTCTTCAGGTGTTACCTTCAGCGTCAATAAGCTACTTTGTTTACGAGTTTATGAAGATTGTTCTTAAGGTTGAGTGAATCCCAACAAGTTCTGCATCAGAGCAATTGGAATCATTCACATGTTGCAGTTAATATAGTCGCAGCATCCTTAACTATTCATCTGCATTTGTTATACAATTCCACATTTTCTGTGCAATTCCACATTTTCATTGCGAAATAAAACCAGTACCAATGTATTATACGTTCGAGTAAATGCAGTAGACACCATATTTTACTATTGAACAGCAGTTTCCTTCAATCATTATATAATTCACTTGTTCTTTAACTGTGAAGTATTTTTATTGTTATTCCAGTAATTTTGTATTTATTCATTTTTCTGATTATTACATTTAAAGAAGTACTAGTGGGAAAATGAGTCATGAAGTCGCATATTCACGAATGAAGAGGGAATAAAGGAAAGAACACTAGGGTTCTACCTTCTATGGAAATTGTGGAATTTGAAAGTCAGATGAGTGTGGCATACTATAAGGTACAATAGTGGAATGTAAATGATTATAGTTATTTCTTTCGTAAGTTTTGTGTGTAAAACGTTTGAATTATAAAACTTTATGTTGTAATCTTAGTCTATGAAGGTATGGTGACGTCCCCTTCTTTTTAATAATCTATCAAGAAGGCATAAAACCTTTTGAGAAAATGAATTTTTTTTTAAGATAACTATGGTTAAAAATTAAAGAAAAATTGTGGGTTAACATGTAAAGTTATTTTATTGACAGAATATATATTTAAAATGAGTTTAAAGAATAAATGAATTTAGAAAAATCCATCAAATAGAGGCTTATTAATGTTTGATATGTTTTTTTCTTTTACAATCTCTAACATATTTTGAATGATTCGTGATTTGAAACGTTTATTATTACAATCATGCTTGGTGTGCTCCAAATCTTGACAATCATTTGACAATTTAATAAAAAATTGTTTTTCCTCGAATAAATTTTTTCTTGAAACAAAGTCAATGGAAATATGATGTACACTTTGTAGTGTACAAATGGCATTTTTCTTATTATGTTTAAAAGACCGTTCAATTGTGTTGGAATATAGCAGATGCAGAGCCAGCTACTCAAGTTCAACAACTGATGCAGCAACTCAAGTTCAACTTAACAGCTCAAGCTCACCAATTTAGCTCAATTCAATTCGAGCTTCAGCTAATCTTTAGGCGGCAAAATTAGTTAGGAAAGTAGTTATGTATAGTTATGTGCAACTGTTGTAATTAGTTAGTTAGTTTGTTCATTGTTATTTAAAGACAAAATGTATGTTGATTCATCACTAAATGAGAATTACTCTTTCATTTTTCTCAACCTTTTTCTATCTTCAACATGGTATCAGAGCATTGGTGATATTAACCACCACTGATTCCGATTGAAATATGTTACTAATTCCGATCAGACTCATCAAAATCTGATCTGTATTTGCATTCTTCTAGCTATGGAAAGTGAAATTCTAAATAGCTTACCATCACCAGTGAGCAATTCGGCAACTGATGATGGATCTAACCCGTATGTCCTGGTTTCACAACCGCTGATTGGGGATAACTACACATCATGGAGAAGTCAATGATAATTGCTTTATGAGTGAAGAATAAATTGAGATTCATCGATGGGACTATCACACGACCTAAAGGTAATCGGGAGCTTCTTAATTTGTGGATATGCAATAATAATATTGTGACCTCCTGGATTTTAAATTCTGTGTCAAAGGAGATTTCTGCAAGTGTTCTCTATTCTAAGTTATTTTGGGAAATATGGATTAATTTGAAAGAACGTTATCTGCAGAGGAATGGACCACGTATATATCAGTTGAAACGAGAATTGATGAATCATACTCAAGGAGATTCATCAGTTAGCACCTATTTCACCGTAAAATTACACAACAAACTAAGTTTGGATTCTTTAGTTGCATCAACTCATCGGTTTCCTTTTCACAGTAAGCCTTGTTCTGGTTATCTATCAACTCTGGCGCGGTCGATGTTTAATGATAAGATAAAAAAAATAGGTTGCAAGATGGAATTCAATCTCAGGATTGTTTAAAAGTTCTTTCGATCAACTAAGTTTGAATGATTTTTACTTGACGTTGTATTGTTATTTCTGGGTAATGGCGTTGATTTTATGTAATTGTTATCGATGTTTCTTTGTCATCAGGTGAACTCCATTATTCGGATATTTTCTCTGCTGTCGTGATGCCTCTGGCATATGGTAATCATAACGGTCAATCAATCAATTCAAAACTAGGAAAGGGAAAACACAATGCATTTCTAAGCTCCAGGAATAGCTGGGCATGGGATATTGAGGAATATCTAGAAAGGCTTGACTCGAGAATGGGTTTGATTCTTTCTCAGTTTGAATGAACTGATCTTTCTACCAGTTGTTTCACTAGTATTATATGCTCTGATATTGTATGTAGGAGAGCAGAGGCGGAAGGCGGAGCTAGATGGAGGCTGTGAAGAGGAGTAGAGGGGTGCGATGAATTGAAATGGGAGAAAATTACTTAAACCACTTCTTTTTAATATTATAATTCAAAAATAATGGAATAAAGTTTACAATTCAAAAATCAGGTCATAAATATTATTAATTAATATTATAAAACTAAAAATTAATTTATATACACCTCATCCCACCCCAACCCACCCCACTCCACCCAACCCCTAAATCACCCGATTCTCTTCCCTCATCCACCCAATCCCTAAATCAACCTTTCAGAGCTTTGGCTCCTTCTCCTCCTCTCTTTGCCACACACCATCACCGAAGCAACATACTGCAGAGAAGCAACGGACAGTCGCGAAGCAGCGCTTCTTTGCCGGCAACATCGCTGTACTCATCGCCTCACGGTGCAGATCCACCGTTTTGGTCCTTCTTTTGCAATTTTCGACAAAAGAGAAAAGCTTAAGCAAGCGAGAGGAGCATCGAACACGTGACATGGATAGTTCCTCATTCTGAAATTAGGATTTCTCTGAACCCTTGAGCAGCCACCTCAACCTCTTCTACAACTGCTGTATACAAATAAGGTGCCTCTACGCCCCAAATTGCTATTCCAACAGATCTTCGGCCTCCCAATCCCTTCCTTCTCTTTTATTTTGAGTTTTACTTTTTTTAATTAATGCATTGTATGAATTTATAATAATTTGATGTAACGCGTCGATTACTGATTACCAGCGCTATTGATTAGTGGGTGTTGCGTATGAGCTGACGCTATATTCACTTACAGATCTGATTTTTAAACAGAGATCTTGTTCTTGGAGCTTTGTATTTCAATTGGAACTGTGAAATTTAATTTTCATTTCAAAATTAATATTTTTTTTCGTCAGTCAAAGAGATGGAAGTGATGATTTTTCCCCAGATGATTCGAAGCAGAAATTACTAAGCGCTCTTTTGTTTTTCTCCTCTTGGAGAAAATTAAGCCAGATTTTGTAACTTGGGATCCCAGATTGAATGCTAAATTTGCTCCGTTCTGAATTGTTTGTAAGAATTAT
>CAIGRO010042181.1:0-11780 GCA_903798355.1 Fraxinus baroniana | reverse complement strand
TATATATTTTTAAATTTAGTAATTTAGTAGTTTATAAATTATAGTTATTATAATAAAATAAATAAATAAATTTGGACGAGCCGGCTAGCCTTGGGCGAGCTCGGGTACGAGCCGAGCTCGTCCGAGTCTGGCCGACTCGGCCCATGTAAACACAAGCTTTTGAGGGATGCAATGAATTATGTATTTCTAACATCAACTATGAGCTTTATTTATTTATTTGCTAAATTTAGTATAGAAATTTAAAGACTGCCAAGAATACCACATGGCTGTTATAATTGGGAAATACCATTCTATCAATAGAAATAAAGCTTCTCTCAAATAAGGCATCCGCATATTCTGAAAAATTTCCCCAAAACCCCATTTACACCCCATCTTTCCTTTCCAGATTGATTCCTGAAGTTTTGATTCTGTTTCTTAATCAGATATTATATATATCTGACGTGGAAAGCCAAGACGAAAATTTGTTGGATCGATTGACCTGCAATTCTTGCAGATTTTATCCTCTTGCAGGAAGCATTTAAATTCAATGGATTCAAGAAAATCCTGGTAAAACAAGGCTGTATATTTAGTTCCTTATCATTTTCTTCTTTGCATGGGCAAAACTCCCAAAATATAGTCCTTAGATTAGTCAGAAAGGTGATGGAGGTGATTTGCTTTATGAATTTTAGGTCTCCTTGGGATTTTTGAAAATGGGATACTGATTTGATATCTAAAATTTCGAAAGCTTCCAGATGGATTTTTATGACAAATGATTGGAAAACTTTTATGGGGTTCTTACATTTGAATAGGTAGGAAATGCTGGTTGAATTGGTCAGAAATGTTTAGAATTCCTGTAGAATCTGTGATGTCTTTCAACGAGGGACAGTTGGAAGAGAAGACTGTGGATGAACCAATAATAGATAAACCTGCACAGAATTTCGTCACCTTTGTTCACAGAGCACAACTGGCGGATATGCTACGAAACATAACTGTAACATGGGCCAAAAATATGATTTTCCACTCTCTTCATATCATGGTAGAAAACCCTTATGAGGAAGATCATTACATGTGCAAAATTGATCTTAAAACATGGCAGTTTTGGGGGAAAAAGGTCTGAAATCATTTAAGGTTGATGAGAAACGAGTTGATGTTTTCTGGGATTTAAGGTCTGCAAAATTTAGTAGCAGCAGCCCAGAACCAACCTCCGATTACTATGTAGCACTGGTTTCGGAAGAAGAGGTGGTTTTAATCCTAGGAGACCAGAAAAAAGAGGCATTCAAGAGGACAAAATGCAGACCATCCTTGCAAGATGCTGCCTTGGTGCATAAGAAAGAAATTGTGTTTGCCAGGAAATGTTTTTGCACCAAAACTACATTAGGACAGGGTAAGACGGAGCACAACATCATCATTGAGTCTGCTCTATCTGGCCCTTGTGATCCCGAAATGTGGATTAGTATAGATGGGACTGCGTCAATTCGCATAACTAATTTGCATTGGAGATTTAGAGGCAATGAAACAATTATGGTGGATGATTTGCCCGTACAAATTTTGTGGGACGTTCATGACTGGCTGTATAATGGCCAGCATTCGGGAGCAGGCATGTTTATCTTCAAGCAAGGTGCAGATGAACCTGAAAGTATTCATCTTGATGGTGAAGATTTAGCAAACCTGTCCTCCTCCATAGACTTCTGCCACTTTCTTTATGCTTGGAAAACTGAATGAGAAACTTCAGTTCTAGAAATTTCAGTACCATGTTATTCGCCTTTAATGATTTATTTGGGAAACGATGTCTAATATCAGTTTAGCAGATGTATAATGCCACTCTGTTTATCTATTTCATAGCATTTCATTGTTTAGCTTGGATCTCAAATATGTCTCTTCCATTGCTTTCAATACCTGTCTCTAGATATAGATGGTTCTGAGAATATTTGTTTGAATAACAAGAGGAGCAAAGTTCTATTCCTAATTTACCTCATTCTTTCATCGAGTTGGACATTTTTTGCACTAGCTTCTGTTTGCACTCGTTCCGAGCTCTTATCCGTGACATCGACTCTCTTATTGTGTTGCATAATTGTATTGCTGTAACATGAGCAAGCAGGGAAAAAAATATTATTTCATGGTGTCTCCTTCTACCATTTCTTCAAATGCACTCTTTAATGACTTACATATTATTCTAATTTGGTTGCTTAGATTTACTTGAATACATCCTCTGTCATTCCACTAATACACTCAATAAATCATTAATAGTAAATACAGTACACCTCTGTTACAGTTAAATTAAACTATGCTGTTACATGAAAATCCTGAAATATCTACCCCCTCTACTATATCTCCTTTGAATACGCACAGATAACAGTCTTCTTGAAACCTTGATCAAACTGAATCATCAGAGAATGCAAAGGAGCAGCTAGAACATCCTTGATTTACCATATTGTTATTAGAGGGCGATTTTTGTTGGCCTGATAAACCTCCCTTCAATAGGTCATCAGTGTCTGACCTTACAGGATCCAAATGTCGAATTTCTTTGAGCATGGCTACTACATCCTTCATCATAGGGCGATCATTGGCACGTTTGCTGACACAGAGAAACGAAACAGCTAAAGTTTGGAGCATTTCGTGTATCTGAGAGTCGGCCCTTCCCCGCAGTCTTCGATCTAGGACATCTACTGGATTGTTCTTGCTGCGTAAATGGTCAGAAACCCATTGAACCAAGTGTGCACCCCCTGGCAATGTTGGGTCTAATGGATGTCTTCCTGTCAGGACCTCTAAGATAATCACACCAAAGCTGTATACATCACTCTTCTCTGTTACCTTTTGCGTCGAAGCATGTTCTGTAGAAAAAGATAACTAAATCAATTCCGCGAAATAATCAAAACTATAAGAAGTGATGAATCTAAGTGAGAATGAATTATACCAGGAGCCATGTATCCAAAAGAACCAGCCAATTGAGGCCTTTGACTCTGTTTTGAAGCATCAGTATTATCAGCAGCACTGTTGATGGACCTTGCCAAGCCGAAATCAGCAAGATAAGGCTCCATGTGAGAGCCTAATAGCACGTTCATGGCTTTAACATCCCCGTGCATAATTGGGGGAACGCAATCGTGGTGCAAGTATGCCAATGCATGTGCAATGCCTAGGATGACATCGTATCTCGTCTCCCATTCTGCTCTGCACTTACCAGCACCATGAAGAAGTGAGCTCAAGCTCCCATTAGGAAGATAGTCATAGAACAACAGTTTCAGAGTCTGATTAGAACCCCAACCTAACAGGCGGACGATATTCTTGTGTCGAATTGAACCAAGAGTCTGAATTTCTGAACTGAATGCTCCTGATTCTTGTGATGACCACATCTTTTTGACAGCTAGGGTCTCCCCGTGAGGAACTGTCACCCTATACACAACTCCAGAGCTTCCCGTGCCAACGACATTAGATGATGTGAGATCGTGAACTATGTCATCAATGGAGAACTCCATCTTCTGATAAAATGTCAATTCCCAAGTGTCAACTGCTGTGGATCCACCTCTTGCCACACGGGTTCTAACTAACACATAAATTGCAAGAAGCACAACGACTGCACTGGCACTGACTAGGATTGACATGGCTAGCTTCATGGTGTATTTGGCATGATGCCCAGGAGGGTCTATTCTGTTAGCTGGTACGACTCCACCAGAGATGTGTAGACCTCGGTTTCCAGCGAGGTCATTCGAAGGCAATTTGTGGAAGAATGGGGTATTTGGCAATTCACCAGAGAACTGATTGAATGAAACATTTAGTGAGACGAGGTTTTCAAGGTTTTTGAGAATGTCTAGCTCCCCAGAAAGCTTGTTGTGGGAAAGGTCTAGGGTCCCTAGTTTGTGAAGGAGTGAAAACTCTGTTGGGATTGGACCAATTAACTGATTACAACTGAGGTTTAGAGATATTTCAAGTGATGGAAGTTGCCCAAATGCTTTAGGTATATCACCTGAGAAACCATTGTCTCCGAGATCTAGCAATTGTAGCTTACTACAGGACAGGATCTCTGCCGGAATTCTGCCGGAAAATTGATTTTTCCCAAGATTAAGTTTGGTTAATTCAGTTAGCGAACCAATACTCGGTGTCAATTGACCAGTAAGCCTGTTATCCGAAATATCCATTAATTGTAGGCTTTTGGGCAGAGTATCAGGCACAGTGCCTGTGAGTGCATTTGAGTGAAGATCTAGAAACTCGAGGTTTCCACATCCAGAAATTGAGGGAGGAATGCCTCCCACGAAGTGGTTGTTGCTCATATCAAGGAAATTCAAATCCTTCAACTTTCCAATTTCTGATGGAATAGTACCCCCCAACCTATTGTCACTTACCCGGAATCTATACAAGTTTGTACAATCTCCAATATCAGGCGGTATAAATCCAGATAATTCATTAGAAATCAGCAGAAATTTCGTCAAGTTTTTTAATGTAAAAATCTGCGGTGGCAATGAACCGGAGAGATCATTGTAAGAAAGGTCAAGCGCCTGAAGATTCTCACATTCAGATAAAGACTCTGGAATATTTCCAGTTAATTTATTTTTCCAGGCAAAAAACAGTATCAAACTATTTAGTTTGCCTATGAGAACAGGAATTTCACCCGAAATGTTATTGTTGTCAACTTCCAAATGAGTCAGAGCAGTGCAATTAGAAATTTCAGAAGGTATGGTACCTGATAAGTGATTGACACTTAGCTGCAGTTCCTGAAGTTTGAAAAGGCTTCCCAAACTTGTTGGTATACTGCCTGTCAAAAGATTTTCTGATAAATCTATGACAGTTAGATCACTGCACCTTCCAACCTCGTACGGGATAGTACCAACTATGCTGTTCTGCCACAAATACAGACTCTGAAGCTTTTTCAATTCGCCTATTCGTTTTGGAATCGAACCAGAAATGAAATTCTGGTACAAGTAGAGATTCTGCAATTCAGTGCAATTGCATATCTCATCTGGAATTGGACCTGAAAGCAACGATGTATAAATCGCTATCTTCTGAAGCTTTTTCAGCATCCCAATAGACGATGGCAGGCTCCCCGAGATGCTGGTTTCAGCTAGGCCTAGCACTAACAAGTTTGTACAGTTTCCAATCTCTGAAGGCAATTCACCCTTCAGATTTTGATTTCCACCAGCTCTGAATACCTCTAGATTGCTCAATTGTCCTATGCTCTTCGGGATTTCGCCACTAAGTTGATTGTCAATGAGTGTAAGATGCTTGAGATTAGAGAGATTTCCAATGTCTAAAGGTATATCACCCTTGAGGAAATTCGTGTCGAGAGATAGCATTTGAAGCTTGGTTAGCCTGCAAATCTCGACGGGTATCTCACCTGAGATAGTGTTATCACTTACATCAATCATAACCAGCTCAAGATAGTCTCCAAACTCTTTTGGGATTGTCCCTGTGAGATTTGTTGATGAGAGAACAAGCGTATTCAACGACTTAAGTGGTTGAAAATTAGAAGGCAATGAACCTTGCAAGTCTACTGACTTCAAGATTATCTTCTCCACTTGGCCATTCGTGTTGCAGTGTATCCCGAACCATTTGCAAGGACTTTGATCCAAAGCATTCCAAGATTGAAATGCATTCATAGTCGTCGAAAAGTTTAAGCTGTTCTTCCATGTTAAAAGAACTTCCCCCTGTACATCAATGGAATAGCAAGTTGAAAAGAAAACAGAATTTATGAAAACATATAAGATGAGGACGAATATATTAGGAAAAGGAAAGGGATTTCTTAAGTGTGCAGGCATTGCTGCAGCAAGCAAAGAACAGTTCTTTGGGATTGTTGAGGGGGGAACCCCATGTTTTGTTTATAGAGTAAAAGCAGAAGATCTGGATCCAATAACACTTTGATTTTTCTATTATTATTGTATTTGGATCGACTGTTAAGAGATGATGGCTTCTTTTGGTTTTATTTAGACATAACTAAACTAAATTCTTATGGATTATTTGTTTCTGCTGTCAATGGATGTACAGGTAGGTTTTTGGCTTTTTGCTTCTACAATGAAATGTGTATTTGTTCATTTCTTTACAAATCTTGTGAAGTTTTCTTGGGGTGGGGTGGGGTGGGGTGTATCTGTCAGCAGAAATTGCTTCTTTTCTTTTCTTTTCTTATTTTACTATATTCGACAAGAACTTGTTTCTTCTTTCCACCTTTTATTTTTGTTATAGCAGCCAGGCTCCTTTACTAGCGTTATAATTTGATTGATTTACGTTTTGAACTATATATTTTATATTAGTTTTACATTACGAAATACATTCGTGGTGTTAGAGGAAAGAACCCAAAACCCAATCTAAAGCATAATAGCAACTCGTACGTAAGCATACACACTTCGAGCAAAATTCTTAAGTTTTTCGTGAATTTCCAAACGAAATTTTGTTTGTTGGGTTTTGACATAATATTAAATCTGACAGTGTAGTTGGGATTTCTTTATATAAATTAATTGTTGTAATGTTATGTCATTGGGAAATGATGGAGGGAAGTTTGTACCATAAGAAGTAAAATGAATGTTATTACTTCCCAACTGCAAGAGAGCCAGATCACTCCATTACGCCCCATCTGGAAGACAATGCTACTCTCTTAATCAAACCCACTTTTGGGACATATGATTCGATTCAATTAAACTTGACAACTTACAAACGTGTAATTTGATAGTATGTTCAGTATATTAAACTGTATAGTACTAAGAGTTGATTTGACATAATTTTTGTTTTTACTTCTGCTTTTTGTAGAAAATATTTTTTGGGGAAGCTAACTTAGGATCTGTTTGGCGGTGCTTTGGAAAACTCAAAAGCTACTTCTAGGAATAGGAAGCTGTTTCTAAACACGTTTGGGTAATTTTTAAAAATGCCTTGTTTGAGTAAAGAAATATTTAGAGGAATTTGACCTGTGATAACTTTTTCGAAAATATTTTCTACAAGAGGCAAAAGCCCAAAAAAAAAAAAAGAAGGCTTGCCAAGCGAATCTTTAAATCAGTTTCCTCTAAAAACTTCTTTAATCAGACAAAACTCACTCAAAAATTATCCATGTATATTTAAAAATAACTTCTTAATTTGAAAAATCATTTTTCGACTTTTAAAAGTCCTATCAAAGGGCTATAAAATGGACTAAAAAAGCTAGTCTGTCTAATTTATCCAGAGTGTTTCCAAAGCATTACTAGTGATAAAAATATTGACACCCTTATGACAAAAATAAAATAAAATTAGAATGGTCCTAATAAAAATATGGACACCCTTGTACAAAATAAATAAAAAATAGAATGGTCCCAACTTGAGTCAGCCACATGTTTGTTATAGGTTCAATCTTGGTGACTTTCTAATCCAACAGAGGGTACATGCATTTTCCCCTAAATTTGGTAATTTTTAATGGGAATCTGGAGTTACTCAATTTCTCATAGACCTGAAAATATACAAGGCATTGGGGTAATGGGGTTGGGATAAATCACCAATTTAAGAATTGCATTCTATTTTCAACTCATTTACAAGAATGTGCTCTATTCACCAATAGTGTTTGGGAATCAATAGCTTTTGAGTACCATTTCAATGAATTATTTTTTTTGTTCAAACCAGGTTATCGATTATGGTCTTCTATATAAACAATATAAAAAATGCAGTTGGTGAGGCTATAGCTTACCAAAAGAATGATCAGTAATTGGTCTGAAAGAATAATCGCCACACTGAGATTGAGACACGACACAAACTCCTAAGGGAGGCAGTAGTAACGAATTTTTTTTGCAATGAACAAATAATCATTATTATAATACTTTTCGAAGAAGAAAAAGAAAATGTCTTGATAATAAACTTTTTTGAGATATTGCAATATTGGACTATGATTGAAATAGATTATTTGCGATTAGTATTATACTTTTCAAACGTTTTCACTACTAATAATCTTCGTAATAACACTATTACAATTTCCAAACAGGGTCCAAGTTATTTTTAACTAAATCAAAATTAAATTATTATTTGAAATCAAAATTAGTAACAAATATTAATTATTCATTAACCTTGTAAGTAATATTCTTAACCATAGGGATCCAAAACATAAGAGTTATTCTTGGAAAGTGCAAGAAAGAATGTGTAGTACTAATATATATTACATTAATTATCACTAGATGGAGATCTAATTAAATTATTTTTTTAGTAAGGATAGTGGAAGTGCACATGAAGTGAAAAATTAAATAAATATTAATTTATATTTAACCTGAAAATCTGGTCTTGTTGTCGGGCATTTCCTTGATGTAAAAGGATTGAATTAATAAAGAATGAAGAGAAGAGACAATTTGACGTCAACTTTAATTATATTATTTTATAAATTAATCAAGTAATTAATAAAGAACAAAAGAATAATATATTTAATATTATAAGATAGATCGACCAACGAGATTTTGCAATTATCTTTATTGTTTCAGTCTAAAAGACAAAATAAAGCATCATTCTAGGTTTTATAATTTCTTATTGAAGGTTAATAATTTTCTTTATATGATGATACTTTGATTAGACGTGAAGGTAAATATTATCGTCATTGGATAAAAAAGGGTGGGGTGTGACTTTTATCAATGTTTTCTAGATTGTGAGGTCTTGCTAGCCATCTCTTACTATTTGGCAAGGTTTTAAAATGCGTAATATGCGACAATGCATTTCGATCGAGTATCATGCAATGCAAAAATATGCGTGCCTACACGAACCATCTACTTAATTATGCGTTTTCTAATTTTTATTATAATTTTAAATATTCTAAACTAATAAATGAATAACATAATGTATTCTTAAAACTTTATACATATTTTTTAGAAAGAAAAAATATTACTCAAAATTATAAATACTACAATTACTCGAATTTTATACATATTCTTGAATTTTTTTAGTAAAAACATAATACTCAAAATTATAAATACTACAATTACTTGGTAATCAATTTCTGCAATTAAATTATGGAATAATTGCAACAACTGTTCCAAATCTTCGAGTCTTTCGCAGACTTTATCCTAACTTTCAGTTTGTATCACCAACGGTTTCAAACATTTGAAAAATTAGCACCTGAGATCTAAATGAATGATTTCTGTTTGTTTGACCGTTTGTTGACTTATAAATTTGATTTTGACTAAATCTAAACCATTTTTGTAAGGATAAAATGATTACTTTACATTTTATACATAAAATATGGTAAAAACAAAAACCTCAGAAAAATAAAAAGCACAAATAAACCCATCATCTTCCTCATGCCCACCCCCACCCTCACCCTCACCCTCACCCTACCAAATCGAAACTAGAAAATTGTCCCCTCACATATCCAACCGTCGCCAATCCACACCACCATGACTCCCCTCACCCAAACCAACCAACCACCCTAATAAGGTAACCTCATGGAAGAGACTTCAATAGACCCGAGTGGTGGTCAGTAATCCGATGCGAATAAGGGAAAATTGCAACTTTCAATTCCAATTTTAACAAACGATGGCAAAAGATGAGGGAATTTTTCTTGTTTTATAATAATTTCTTGTTTTCTGTTTAATCTCAACTTTCTACCATTTTTTGCTGTGAATTCAACGCTAGCCAAAGCTATTGCCATTTTACTCAAAGTAATATGAGAAATAACGGCGAACTTATGAGTCAATTAACAGTCAAACTAATACAAATCATCCATTTGTACCTCAAGTGCTAATTTTTCAAAGGTTTGGGATCACTATTGCAGTTATCCCTTAAATTATACATGAACATTGACTTAAAAAAAATCCTAAATATTGTCTATCTTTTTATTGGATTCCAATTCAAAATTTTCTCCATCCAATTCATCTTTCGCATCATCCAATGTAAAGTCATCTTCATCGGACTCGTATTTCAACTCAAAAACTTATATTACCACTTGTACATGATATGATATCATTGTTAACCTTGTTCTCATCATCGCAACCATCAATAATTAAAGATTGTTCATTACTAGCATCATTTGCTACTAAAACTAGATAAATATTGAAGAAGAAGGAGGCTTGGGCTTGGCATAGATATTTTGCAACTTTACGAAAAATTTGTTTTGATTCTTAATTTTTTTTAAACATCAAAAACTTACAGATGACTGTATATAGTTCACGGGCTTTGATGATTTAGGTTAATTTGATGTTTGTTGAGTTCAATTTAATTTAATTTAATTTTTTATTTAAAGTTATCAAAATGAGCTGGATTTTGTCATGCTAATTTTTGAAACAATTTTGTGTGCATTCTAGCACTCAAGCATGCATATATGATCAACGAAATGGGTTGACTACATTATCACACGCATACCACATATGCGAGACGTTTCAAAAACATATTGAGCATATGCTAGTATATGTAAAGCATATGCGCGCAATTTAACACACTGCTATTTGATATATGTATGTAAATTCATATCGTTCAAGACTATGTAGGTTTATACACAAAAAATATTTCTTTGCGTATATTTGATTGTGCTTAAAAGTTATTTTCCCAAAAAGTAAGTTAAGACTTGCTTCTTAGAAAAGTAACTTCGAAAATTATACTACACAAAATAAGTAATTTAAAAATAATTACACAAGAAATTGTTCACATTTGACTTTACTTAGAAGATAATTGAATAAAAAAAAAAGGAAAATAAGTTACGGTAGTTGAAAAAGAAAATTTATAAAAATACGCATAACAAAATAAGTAACTTAGAGATAAGTTTAACTCACATCTATGCACGACCCAACTGGTCCCGACATGTTGCCTCAAAATAAGTTGTATCTTTTCCGTGTTTTTTAAATGCGTTCAAACAATATTCTCTATTAACTATTAAGGGCCAATTTGATAGGACTTTTAGTTTTTCTTCTGCTTCTTGAAAAATAGTTACACGAGAAAGCTACTTTAGATCAAATTTTCCTAAAAGCTCACTTAACCAAATAAAACTCTTAAAAAAAAAATTATTAAAATACATTCAAAAATAATTTCTTGATCTCAGAAAAAAATATTTGATTTTTCGAAAGCCCTGCCAACTGAACTCGAAATCTACCGTGATGAGTAGAGGGAAATGTCCCAATTCACAAATTTGCACTTTTTTCTCATCAAAAAATTTTTGCAAATTTTGGCCTATTTGCTTGATGGGTACCCAACACTGTCCATACCCAAGTTAGGCCATAACATAAAATGCCAAAAATCAAGAAAAAGAAAAAGGGGGTGTGAAAAATAAATGTATAAAGCGTAACCCACGAAAAGAAAGTGACAAGAACAACAATAAAAGAAGAGACAAAAAAAACCCGACTTGAAAAAAATGGTCCCTTCTCTACCCACAATTTGTATTCTTTACCTTATTTTGCAACACAAAAGTGATAACTTTATGGAAGAAGAAGAAGAATCTAATTTGGTAAAAAATTTATTGATGAATTATTTGTGTTAAAGTAGACAAGACTCTACACGATTAAAACAACGAACCATGCAATAAAATTTGTCAATCAATCATATCACTCTAATATACTAATGTCGATAGCATCTTACAATTTGAATCACATTCTCATGTTCACCCTCCTCCACAGAGGCCATAATTATTCAAATAATTTTGAGTCATACTACCATACGGTTGCAAAATTAGTCGCATAATGGTAGGGCGGTCGTGGGTCAGTTCGGTTCCCAAATTTTCGGGTATTTAATGAATGGAACCGTCGAGTCCAAATATAATTATGGAACCGGTCGAGTTCGGTTCGGTTTCGTTCAGATCCGTATCATAATTAATTTTTTTTAACATTTACAGCAACATTGCATGAATATAACTAATAACATTTCATTCGTAACTTTTACAAATTAACGTAGCCCCA
>CAIGRO010042172.1:0-18480 GCA_903798355.1 Fraxinus baroniana | reverse complement strand
TATAGATTTTATTAATGCTCATTTTTTAACATATCACAATGTGTAATTATTTATCAATTACATAAACATTACATCATTAGTTATTTAATTAACCAAAAAAACTACATCTTTATTAATAAAAATTTAATTCTTAACCAAAAAAATTATATATAACCTAAGCAAACGTGCATTGCACGTTGCTTAAACCTAGTATATTATTATGGACGAATTTATTAATATTCATGTATTTAGAAATTTTAATGGGTATTTAAATTAATGTATTAGATTAATTCTTATGTACCAAATGTAGTATAAAAAGGTCATTTATTTGTAGTTTTTCATCGTCGCGAAAAAAATTTGAATTATAGAAGTTGGGTTTTGAGAGTACAATTTTCTTCTTTTAAATTCTTATTCTAATTTTTTTTAGATCGTTTGGTACTCAGCAAATTCTCCCTATAAGTTGATATCAAATATTATTTTTATAATATTTATAAAGTATTTCAAAGTAACGTGTAATGCACATTCAACTTGACTAATTATCCAAAAAATATCATTTCAAAAATTATAATTCAAATAATGAGGGCCAAACAGAAGGTCAACCTGCACTTGACAAATGTATTTTGAACTTTCTAATGCATGGATTCTCATGGTCCCTCCACACACTCGTTTGTGTCCAATTGGAGAAAGTAAGTGAAAATTAGGTCTAGAACATGGTGTCGTTTTATGTTGATATGACTGTAGTTGAGGACACTTGGCTCATCCACGAGAGGGATGTAGAGAATCCATGTAAAAGAACCTTCTTGGGATATAGCAGCCATTATCATTATTATCAACAAGGTTCCATGTAACAAACCAGCATGAATCATGCATTTAATCGATAACTAGATGTAGATGTGTAGAACAGATCAAACCTAGTTGACAAATCATCGAGTTCAATAAATTTTTATTTTTCTAATTAATATTTAGAAAAATAAAATAAGAGTCCGTTTGGTAGATATTAAAATTAGATTAAAATTAAAAAATTAGTCGTTATTGTTAACTTTTATTAGAAGAGTGAAACCCAATAACGACTATATTTTTAATTTTAATTGAATTTTAATCGGTACCAAACATGTTCTAAAAATTAAAATGGTTCTCGTCTAAAAATATAGATTTAAATTGAGTATAGTGTCACTCTATACGAATGAATTTACAACATGATGGCCTTGTGAGTTGTGGGTGCCCTTCCACACCCAAGAAAGACTAAAGTTTTGACAACTGCAAAACACTCTGCATGTGCCATGCGATGTGCACTACTAAAGCGAAACCCAAATTCAAATTGTTCTCGACGGAATTTTTGAAAAGTTAAAAGTTGCTATTAAAAATAAAAAAATTGCTTTTAAATATGTTTAGACAAATTTTTCTAGTAAATATTTTGTCTGATTAAAAGAACATTTAAATGAAATTGATATAGGGTGTGTTTGAGCTACATTGTTTTGGAATAATGTATTCTGAAATAGTAGATTGATGAAAAATGTGTGATTGAAAAGGAAGGAAAAATTATTGATGTGATGGAAAATATTATTTTATTAAAGAATGTATGGTTGAAAATGAGTAGAAAAATTAAAATGAAAATTTTAATGTGTACCCAACGGGAACATAATGTAACTTTTTAACAAAAACTCTTTTCCAAAAAAGCAGAATTAGAAACCCTTCATAGTTTCTTATGGTTACACTAATGATCATTTAATAAAAAATTTAACATTAAATTTCACGTGGCACAACTAAATGCCAATATAATATCAAACAGTGTTATTTGTTATGTCAAATCAAAAAAAAAAAAAAAAAATTCTAAGTTTACCCTACGATTAATATAAAAAAAAATTTCAGCTTCTATTTGACGCACATTAATTCCTCATTTTAATAAAAATGCTATAATTGCAACAGTAAATGCTACAGTGACGTAGCCACAATATTTGAAAACACGCGTCTTTTGGCATTTGAAATGTCATAATTGTCATTTAAAAAAAATTGACATAGAACAGGTGAGGGGCAACATGGCATCTTCACAAATTTTTTCAGCTAATTCAGGCAACACAGTAAAAAATGACTACCAAAGTAGGCCATGTTTACTATATAACGGTAGAATCTTTCATTCTCATTTTCGGAAAAAAAGAAAAGAAAAAATACGCACGAAACAAGGGTTCAACTTGTATAACCAATTCCCAATTCACCAATTTTACTCATTTGGTATAATAAATAGGGGAATAACGGCAAGAAGCCATGTAGGTGCTATGCTAGTTGTTGAACTTAAAAAATGCGTCAACAAAATTTCGGTTATGTTTGTTCCACGTGGATATCACATGCACACTAAATATACCGTTAGAAGGCAAATGCCACCGATCAAGAAAAAAGTCCGACAACCGTTTGCACTCCGAAGTCAAGTCACCGACCGAACGAAAAATAAATAGAGTGCAAAAGAGAGAGAGATGATTGACTAAAGTTAGAGAACATATCTTATTGTGAATAAAACTCACATATATAGAAAATGTTAGAGAGCTAAGTGGTGCTAACATGCTGAGTTCCAAGCCCAAGACAAGGTTGCTTAATTAAATATGTTTAATTCAATTGAATAATTGATGCCAAGTCGACATACGTGAGACTTCCTTTATCATGTGAATACCATGTAATTCATAAATGTGACCCTAGCTGCCTTTTTCTCCTTTTTGCCCAACTCCCAATTATAAAATGTCACATTCCCCTATAAATTTTCGGACAGTGTTCCCCCTGTACACCAAACAATGTTCAATAAATAACGAGAAATGTTGCATGTACATGTTATTTGTACGTACTGGTTTACAAAATGCCAATTGGACAAAAAATAAAGTTAAATCAGTCGGTTAAATTTTGTCATCTCAGCACCTATAAATCAATTTGTACAAAATTCTATACAAGTAGCCTTTTTTATAAATAACGTTGATTGGTTACACGTTGACACTTGATAGTGCCTCTACGATTTCATGTTAATCTTTTTGATCGAATGTTTATTAATGTAATAATTAAAAATTTGGGTGATTATTATCATACGAAAATAACTTTAATGATCGTAATTATTCTAGATTTTCAGTGACTATTGACACAATTAACATATATTTTTTTAAAATATCAATTGAAATAAGTAAAAAATAAAAATTAGCCTCATTCTCCAAAAAAAATCGCATTTTTTAAAAATTCATATTCAATCACACATCCTTTTAATAAAATAATTTTGCATGTAAACTCTTTTTTTTTTTTTTTTCCATTTTTATAACTACACACTTTTCAAAAGTATCACTATCATAAAATCTATTTTTTTTCAAAAAAATAGAGCGAGCTAACCCTTTGAGGATTATCTTTGAGGAAAATGTGTTTTGGAATAGAATTTATTCGGAAAACAAGTGGCTAAAAAATTTGATTTTACATGTAAAATTATTTTATAAAAGAACGTGTGATTGAAAATGAATTTCAAAATATGAAAGCCAAACATGGCTTGGTCCCATATTTTAATTTAAATCAAAATTAACAATTAATTTTAATCATATATTTCTTAAAATACACAATTTTTTGACCACGCATTTCATTACATTTTATCAAAATCTACTAATCAAAGTCAACAACTAATTTTAACCACACTTTTTATGAGATTTATAATTTTTAATAACATATTTTATCAATTTAAAAAAAAAAATGATTTTGAGTAATATCCTCATTTTCCATCCCGAAACATCCGACCTTTCCTACTCGTTAGGTCGACTACCGTGACTTCTAACTCATTTTATATTCCTCTTTTCCGTAAGTTGAACCAGAGAAGAAGCGTAAAAAAAAGTTAACCTTATCTGATAGGTTTTTCTCCTTTCGGGAAGGGGATCGATTTCCGAAGCCGAAACCCTAGAGAGAGAGAGAATTGAAAATGCCTTTCTCTCTCAGGTAAATTCTTTTTCTTTTGTATATAATTCAAATATAATTATATATAATATCAAGATTCGTGATTTTGCAGGGCGTTGTAAAAAATTGCTAAACATTCCTGGAATCGATGTTTATGGTGGGAACCCTTTTACGCTTCGGATCTATTGCAGCTTGGATTTTTCGAATCGTTGCATGCATGGGGTATGTATACATCTCCGATTTCCGAAAAAAACATTGTAATTTTCTGGTTTTGTGGGATTAGGATCTTGAGATTTTCTATTTGGATTGTGGAAATACGAAATTCTTTTATTTCTAACAGGTATATTTTTTAATGGGTTTTGTTAATTTTTTTAATTTGTTGAAATTAAATACTGGGGTCTTGAGATGAATGGAGCATATCATATGTGAGATGCTTTAAGGTGTTTTTATAAAACCAAATTTTTATTTTATTTTTTTATGACATCCTAACATGTTGTGGTGTGGTTTCTAACGATCACCAGTTGCTTTAGATCTTTAGGTAGATCTAGTAATGGACAGAAGGAGTGGCAATTCCACGTGACCAACTGATTAGAAGGCTTTTTTAGGCCGATGACGTCCTAGTATTAATTAAACAAAATATATTATTTGATTTAGATCATACCCATATCTGCCCATGGAATTTTCGATCTTTATATACTACGTTGAAAGAAAAAGCTATGTTGCTACTGTAGTAGAACTTTTCAATTTTCTGTGTGAAAGTATCAATGGAAAATGCTAATTATAGGGCAGAAACACAACATTTGGGCTTATTAAAGGGAAATTGCTTGAGTATATCTGATAAATAATGACCATATTGCTCAACCACGAAATGAATCATGCACTATAAAAGTAATAAAAATGAGCTTTTTATTAAATTGGATGCAGGGTTCTATACTCCTTGTTGGCAGGAGCAATCTCAATTATAGAATGCTCAATGACAATTCAAAAGTAGGATTGAACTTCTCCCGTCTAAGGTTATCAATTACTCAGTTTGAAATTGCTAACGAATACATGAAAAAAATATAATATTGTTGTTACCTATAAGCTATAATGAATGATAATAGGTAATTGGTTTGGGAAGAATTTGAAGTTTCTTGATACCATTAGTGATTTGTGATGTTAGATCTGAAATATACTATTTTATGTGAGTAACTTTGATGTTTAGTCCAGTCAAAATCACTATTGTAATTTATTGTAATAAGTGGTGAATATGGAACCTTTTGTTCTCATATATCTCACTCCTTTTCTGATTGAAATTCTGCATTGCCAAATAAAACTAAGAGGCTTTTCTTTTTCTTATCACTGATGTGAATGTACAGTTTCTGTCGTCTGTCCTTGCAACGTTTTAGAATCTTAATTTGATTAAAAACACGTAAAAAATATTTGCACTTCATTGAGTGAATGAGTTCTAAATTGCTAGAGTGATGACGTGGATTCACCGCAGCAGTTTGACTATTCTCAGCCTATTAAAGACAGCTGTGTGGGGATGGGGGCATGGGATTTAAGTGTTATAATTTGAGGTGGGCATCATGCAAGTAATACTAAATCAACACTTTCTAACATCCTGGTGATGGGAACCTCACTCAAGTAATCCCAGTATCAAATGTACTCTGAAACATGTTCCATTATGTACTCAAGTGAATTTGTTTCATTTTTCTTGAATTCTTTCGTACCTTCCCTCTCTGCATGTTTGCACACAGTGCTCATGTGTGAATTTCAAGTCAACAAAGGCTGCCAAAAAATATCACATTATTTTCTTCCTCATTTTCGGAATTACATGTTTCCCTACTGATAATTTTTTCTGGTAATGCTGTTAGTAAAATCTTCAGTTAGAGCAAGATTGGGAAGTGTTTATAAATGGTTTAGATCGTGAATAGATATAATAAATAAGTGGTGGATAAGTGGGTGGTACATTGGTACTTATGGATCCTCGAAATGTGTTGATAAAAAATGGCTCGAGTATTTATAAAGAGTTTATAAACATAAGCCAAAGATAGGCTTAATGGTTAAGAAAATTTCTGCTTGTAGGGAACATTGATAAATCCTGTTTTCCTTTCTATGTATGAAACCATGCATATAAATCATGGTGTTGCATTGTGGAAACCAAAAACTCAATTGATGACAAGAACGAAAGACTGAATTTATGTTTTGGCAGTTTCTTTCAAGTAATAAAAACTACCATAATTTTTTTCATAAAGTGGGCAAATGAACATGTTTCTTCTCCTGTCCAAAAACTTGTAAAACCAATTTTTAAATATTTTTTTTCCAAATAGAGTTTTTCACGAAGAGCTTGTTCATTCTGCAAACAAAGGAAAACCATGAATACACAATTTAAGCTCATTAAGATCACAAGATGAACATAAACATGCCTATCAAAAAAACAAGAATAACTTCTGCCTGACTTGATCCGCTTCATTTGCAGTTAGCACAGTTTCCACTTGTCCTGTAGTTAGAGAAATATGTCTTTTTAATTTCTTTCTTTTTGTGTTGTGGAATGTGAGGGGGGTTGTCTCAGCAGAGATCTTCAAGTATTAATACATGATTTAGTCTCTTTCTACTGCTTCAGTGGATTTCTTACAGCTGGTGTCATTTGAAACAGAGCAGTGGTTGTATTGGATGCTGTACCAAGCCGGAATTGATTTCTTCACGGAATAAGCCCTTGCAAGGTCCAAAACGCCACTCTTTGACGGCTTCAAAACCTAACATATCTGAGGATTTCTGGACCACCAGTGCATGTGAGATGGATAATAGCGCAGTTCAGTCATTTGGAAGTATCTCGCCAATAAGTTCTTCAACACAAATTTATGATGCTAGCAGTTCAAATAACCCTTCTGAATATATAAATCATGGCAAGTTGATTTGCTCCATTTGGCAACATTAATTACTGTTTGATTTTATTTATATTTTGGTTCAGCAATTTCAGTTTATATTTGTTTGAGGATATGTATTCTTGTTCACCATGGAATGGGATTTGTTGGTTGTCCTGCTTTGATCCGGACAATGTTTAAGAAGCCCTGACTCAATATTCTGATGCAATCTATCTGTCCATTTTTTTTTTTCTGTCAACTATACATCTCTTATTTAATTTTCCTGCTGAATCTTCTACCAGCAAATTAAATTATTTCTTTGGAGAAGGAAAATATATTCAGTTAGACTGGTGGCACTTTGTAGTGTGCTAATTAATGATTTGTAACCTGCAATAGCTGCAATTACTGGTTTGTATGAGGTTTACTTAGTTTTTTATGGATGATTTTGATCTTACAATGAAAGGCTTTGGCTGTAGGTCTTCTTCTCTGGAACCAAACTAGACAGAAGTGGATAGGAAATAAGAAGTCAGACAAATTGCCGCAGAAGCTTCATGAACCCAGGTTGAGGTGAGTTGATTTCATCGTTCACAATTTAAAGAGTGACAGTGTACAAGGTGCAACCAACATAAATATATCAACTGGTAAATAAGTAAGTTACAAATTTGGAAATAAGGTCCCCGCTTTCTCAAATGTTTACTTATATGACAACAACAAAAGAAGCCTTGTAGTCAACAAATTTCGAGTCGGGTCCATTGATTTTAGAAGCTTCTTAAAAGTGGTACTGGTTGGAGAATTAGTTTGAAGATTTATGTTTTGTGTGCTTTGATGCTAAATCAATTTAGTAACCCTTTCTTGGGAAGTGAAGAAAGAGGGATATCACAGAATTGTCCTAGCGCTCTCTATGCATAGATACCAATGATCCATTTGTCTTCGTAAATAAGGTCCTATGCTATGATGACCATATCTTTATTTATTTATTTTTTTTCCGAGAGGAGACGATAGCTTTATTTGTTGTCAGCATTTTATGCTTCTGCATTGTTAAGAAGTGCCGGCTTTGCAGTTGGAATGCAACCTATGATAGTTTACTCAGCAGCAACAAGCCATTCCCCAAGCCGATTCCTCTGGCTGTGAGTCTGATAGCATAATGTGGTTTTACTTTGTTCGATTATCATTTCATTTATCTCATTATTTCACTTTGAATTGGCAGGAAATGGTAGATTTTTTAGTTGACATTTGGGAGCAAGAAGGGTTGTATGATTGATATAGTATATAGTGGTAGATTTTGATTGCTGGTCGGATAGTAGGACTCATCGCCGCTGTTTTAAAATGTTGAAGTTGCTTAACAAATAGATGACTGCACAGAAATGGCATGTTTGGTATGCTTCACTCGATAGCACTGAATAAGAATGAGTTGAAATTTTGACCATGTATTGTGCAGTGCTGTCTAATGTGTACCAAATATACCAGAAGTGTACTGTGAATTGAATATGTGCGCTATGATGCGTTTTCAATCGAGCACATTTATCACAAGTTATTGTGTTGTATAATAGAACTCATTGCCTTTGCCATTCTTGGCAATGGATCTTTTCAACTTTTATTCATTGTATTTATATATTGCAACAGTTTGCATATGAAACTTTCTATTGTGGGTGTGTAGGTTTTTTTTTTTTTGGTAGTATTTATCTCGGCGAAGGCCTGATTCTTTACAAGTTGAGAGAAGTTTTATTAACTAAAAGGTAGTTGAACAAACATCTCCCCTAGTTTGGCAGAGTGACTAACATACTTTTATGTGTGTATTTTGTAGGATTCATAACTTACTATTCAACTATTATTTACAAATTTTGTAGAATGTACAATTCATAAGCACTAGCAATCACACAATTAGGGTTTGTTTGAGCTTCATTTTCTGGAAAATAAATTTTGTGATAGTATTTTTTGGAGAATGTGTAGTTCAAAATGAGTTTGGAAAAAAAAAATTCTTCACCCCAATTATCAAGATAAGTTTACAAAACCATTTTCATACCGAAAAAGTTATAAGTAACGTAACAATGAATCTATGGAGAGTCAATCTTGATAAATGTTGGTGACATACATAATACATGTATAACGGATAGAAAACAATGTTTTCAGTGGCGAATGGATGTTGTAGGATGAGTCAACCCATTCCTACAGAGTGTGAGAGTATTCAGCCTGCATCGGCTTGCCTATGTACCAATAAATAGTTGATCGAACAAGAATTATATAGAGGTGGACAAGCATCGGACACATCAGATAAAACATTGAGTGTTTAATTACCTCCAAAACTGTATACCTAAACTTCAACTTTTAAACTCACGAAGTATAAAAAGAAACGGTCTTGCTATGTGTACAGAAAAATGCTGCTAGAATTTTCAGATAATACACTCTTGGACAACCTTGTCTCTTCTCCCCATAAAGGTATGCGTAATTAAAATAAGTTAATGTTATTGATCAAAGACAAAAATATTAAATTAGCCTTTGTTGGGGATTGAACCAATACAATAAACAAGCAGCGAAAATAATTAATTCAACCCCTCCACGTGCAAGAATTAATATGGCAGCTATAATAGGCAAATCCAACAAATCACACACACTAACAAGAATGTAAATTGAACACCAAATTTTTAACGAGGAAAAGCTTGCGAAGGGAAAAACCTCAAGACCTAATCCAGTAAAAGAGCCCTCCACTATAAAAAATGGGATACACAATAAACCCTCTCAAGAACACACTCTTGAGAATACCAATACATCAATAACTCATATAGTTCTTGGATAACAACTACAACACCCTTCCAAAATAAGTACGCACTATAAAAGGGAGAAAGTCTCACTTAGAAAGTCTCACTAAACAAGTGTGTGCAGCCCAGAAGAAAGGAGAGAAATTTGAACGATTAGCTCCAGTCAAAATGTAGCTCTCTTAGCCATGACCAACATACTGAAATTTCACTATAATCGGATCACAAATGGACCTCCGATCTATGGCAAGAATGAATCTGTTGGAATCTACAGTCTTACCTTGAAGCGTTAGAGTTGAAGTCAAGGGAAGGGAAGCCAAATGCAAGAAGTCTTGATCCTAGCCAAATGCTACTTAAATTATTTTTTACTGTACAGCTGTAAAAGTTTAGTTTAGTTGGTTAGATGACATCTAGATTCCTTTCTCTCTTAGCTTCTATTTGGGCCACATTTTTTTTTCATTCTCATTCTTTTACTCATTTTCAACCACACATTCTTCAATAAAATAATATTTTATATCATATCAATAACTTTTCCTTCTTTTTCAACCACATATTCCCATCACATCAACAGTAAAATTGCATTCTTACTCCCAAAATGTACACCAAACAGGAGCATAATTGGAGTTTCCTCTTTTAGGCCTTACCCAAAAATTGATAATCTTAATGCAGAAATGGGCTAAAATAGCACTATATATAACTCATGTTTGGTACACATTAAAATTTTCATTCTCATTATTATACTCATTTTCAACCACACATTCTTCAATAAAATAATATTTTATATCATATCAATAACTTTTCCTTCTTTTTCAACCACATATTCCCTATCACATCAACAAAAAAAATGCATTCTTTTAAAAATAATATGCACCAAACGAGGGCTTAGTTTAGTTTGCACGTGTATATATATATACAAGAAAATAAATAATAACTTTCTGAAGGTCTTCGTTCTTCTCTTCAGTGCTCTGTTCTTCTACCTGACTTACTATACACTGACAGCAAGCCAGCCTCAGAAATTGCATCCAACCCGGTTCAACATGAAAGGACAAAACATATTCAACTTGATTGTCATTTGGTCAGAGAAAAATTGCAAGGAGGACTGATCAAAATGTTCACATCCCTTCAAAGCATCAGATAGCAGACATCCTCACAAAACCTCTTGGTTCACTTCATTTTCATCATTTGATATGCAAGATGGGAATGATAAATATCCATTCCCCTCTTGAGGGGGGGTGTTGGAATCTACAGTCTGACCTTGAAGCATTAGAGTTGAAGTCAATGGAAGCCAAATGCAAGAAGTCATGGTCCAAGCCAAATGCTACTTAAATTATTTTTTACTGTACAGGTATAAAAGTTTAGTTTAGTAGGTTAGATGACATCTGGATTCCTTTCTCTCTTAGTTTAGTTTGCACGTGTATAGATATACCTATTGTACAAGAAAATAAATAATAACTCTCAGAAGGTCAGTGCAATTCTCTTCAGTGCTCTGTTCTTCTACTGTTTTTCTTCCATTTTTTTTCTCTTTGATTGTGATATTTTACACGAACCCTTTCTTTCTCTCACTCTCGTTGCTCTCTGTTTTTGGAAGTAATCAATCTGCTCTCTGTCCGTGATGTGTATGTATGAATGTTTTGGTCTCACCTTGCTGTATTAAATTGGTATTTTGGGCCTAAGAAAGAAAAGCCCACTTACCAATAGTTAATGGGCTCCCTTAAGTGAGGGAATACCCAACACCTTTGTACTTGTTTTGATCTTATGATCCAGACATTAATTTGTTTGGCATTATCTTTATTATTCAAGTTCCTCTATACGGTTGATGCTTTTATCACATCGACTTTTTTTTATTATTACAAAATCCTAGAATTTATTACAATTAAAAAATTAAGGAGAAAAAGTTGCATCCACATTGGTGGGCTACGATGCACCGACACGGATAAGTGTGTCCGACACGATACGTGTCGGATACGCTGACACGCGATTTTTTTAAAAAATACAGACACGACACGATTTCGACTCGTTGATTAAATTTTTAAAAATTCTTCATTTATATAGTATAAATTTAGTTTTATACTTGTTATTAATGTTTCTTGTTGAAATCTTATAAATATGAGTACATATTTTTTACTTGCTAATAATTTTGAATTAACCATATATAATTTTTAAAATATAAAAGGAAAAAAGATACGCTAGAGTGTCCGAGAAGTGTCGGTATCGACTCGTGTCTGACACGTGTTGAACACGAACACGCTACTCTAATTGAAGTGTCTGTGTTACAGAGTTGGTAGGATTTTCATCAGCTAAATGTCGGACACAAACACGAACACGAACACGAATACGCATACGAATACGCTACCCTAATTAAAGTGATTGTGTTGCAGAGTTGGTGGGATTTTCATCAGCTAAATCATCACCATTAACTTGATCAAGCACCATCACCAGCCCCATACCAAAGGCTCCATCAAAACCCGGTTTTAGTGTAAGTAACAAAACGTCTTTTCCAAGCACGACATTGGTGGAGGCATCCACTTTACGTCTAATCTCAGCCACAATCTCCTTGTCCGCATTGAAAATGGTGCAACGCCGGTTGGCAAAGGAACCTTCGATCTGGTACTCCTCACCTGGATTGTTGCACACCTCCACCGCCACACTGAACCGTCCAATTATTGATGATCTGCGAACGCTGAAGACTGGCTTTTGTCCATCAATTCTCTCCCCTACGAAGCCTTCCCACCTGTGATGGAGACTTGGCCACTGCAAAAAATAGTTACTATTTATATCAGTTTTGAGAGCTATTTCTATTCAGTCGTGGTCGTGTAAATACGAAGCTGACACTGAAGTCGCACTAAACTCGTTTGAGAGGAATAGTAACTCTAAATAAAGATTATGATTTTTTAACTTAACCAAATTTTTAACCTGAACAACGTTGGCTTTTTAGAGCTTCAAAAACTGATGCAACTAAAGTTAACCAATCAATGACTAGCCCGAGTTGACTCAATCAATACGACGGTTAACAATTCGTTATTAAGAGTAAGTGTTACAATGATCAAACACGTAATTAAATTCAATTCCAGTGAAAACCCAAAAAATTAGGCCTGATTCGAAAACACTGAAAATACGTTACGTTTTATTTACCTATTTTCATAAACTAATTTTCAAAAACGAGTTTAAAATTTTTAAAGCAAATGAAAAACGCCAAAAAGTCGTTTTGACTGTTTTCAGTTAAAATTAAGCGAAAATTTCAAAAAGCGAAAAACGGCCAGATTTAGCCAACTGTGTGATAGCTTAGTCGGGAAAGTCACAAATTTTCTGAAGGTCACGAGTTTAATTTCGTTTCACCACAATTCAATACAAACGAATTTTCTTTTTATATGTAAAGTCTGAAACTTCGCTCTGCACTACGCGAAAATCTCCTCGGCTCGTGGAGATTGTAGCGAGAAGAGAAGTCTCCACGCACGGAGAGCAATCTTCGCGCACTGCACAGAGAGCAATATATTTAGTGTATCGTACCGTACCACTGAGGGCAACTCATTTAATATCACTAGCAAACTAACAGGGAATTAAACCCATAAGGCTGAATGGCTGATGTCGTCGTTCCGCTCCCCTCACTTCACTCTGCTTCGGCATCAACCATTTTGATATGGTTGTGTTCCACTCTATATGATTCGCATATACAATCATTATGGGAAGAAAATGTCTGAATTTCTATTAACAATCCAGCACTCGTTTGAATGCATGGTAGCTCTTGAAATATACTTAGAAATGTTTCAACTTTTAGGATACTGAGGTTATAAAAAAAATTCTAAAATTTTCCAATTACACGCGTTTTTTAATTTTCTATTTTGAGAAACAGTTTTTTACATAATAACAAAAATAACGTATATTTAGCAATTTCGAAACAGACAATGAAAAACAAAACTGAAAATAAATTTAAAATTCAAAATAAAAAACTGAAACATGAAGGAACATCCCCTTGAGTGAGAGACTGAAGCAACCCTCGTTACTAAAATCAATTTTCCTTCTTTAATTTCGTAATCGTTTTAACAAGTTAAGGTAAATCTTGACTCAAGTGTAACAGCTCAGAAATTATTAGCAATTAGTCGATTACCTTCCGGCGGACAGTAAGAAGGCATCTTCCGGAGGCATCCATGAGAACGAGTTCCCCTATATCACGAGCATCAGTGCCATATGAGTCGACTCGGAAGATGAGTTCACCTTTGCAGTCGTAAGCAGTGTAGCCATCGCCAGCGAAGAAAAGACAGTTCTTTGAAATAGTGAGGTGGGTTTCATCCTTGAATACGAATCGTCCTTCCACAATTACTTCACCCTTCATCTTCTTTCTCTCTTTCTAAGTTTCAGATTCGAAGCTCTCAATTGATAGAAATTTGTTATTGGAATACAGTACGAAGTTCTTGAGAGTGATCAACGTGATATATATATATATATAGAGAGAGAGAGAGAGAGAGTTGGTGGAGAAAAATCTAGAGCTCAATTTGCGTTGTAAATTCGTGTGGAGAGCATTAACATGCGAGGGAAAGAGACATCGAAAGAATCCATGGTTAATAACCAGGAGTCAAACGAATAATGTTGTGCAGAATGTCAAGTAGAAGAGGGAAAATGGCAAATTTTAGTCCCCAAGCTTTGGCAAAGTGTAGTGACCCTATCCCTAACTAATATTCCATCAAGGTTCTGTCACCAACCTATGAGAAATTACCAAAGTAAAACCCTCTTCATGGTTTCTGTGAGTTTTTCCATTAAGCCATTCACAATTTCTGTCAATTGTTGTCCAAAAAAGAGCAACATTTAATGTAACTTGTACATAAATTATTTAAAAATAATATTTTTCGTTTTGACAATTTTACCATTACGGTAAAAAAAATCGTGTGTTGCTTGAAAATTTAATGCTTAATTAGGAGGGTATTTGGTAGAGATTAAAATCGGATTAAAATTGAAAAATTAGTCGTTATTGTTGACTTTTATTATATGAGTGAGACTCAATAACAACTATATTTTCAATTGTAATTGAATTTTAAGCCCTCCTAAACAGGCTCTCTATATCGCGCATACATTGTCAGAAATATGGAGACATTGATGTCACATATGAAAGGTTAGAGACATAGTTGTCACACTTATAAAAGGTTGGGAATCCCTATAGAAAATTAGTTTTAAATCTGATATATTTTGTACTTGAAAATATCATGCTCCTGTTTAAGTCACGTTATAATTTTCATTTTCATTATTCTACTCATTTTTAATCACACATTTTTCAATAAAATAATATTTTTCATTACATCAATAACTTTTCTTTCTTTTTCAACCACACATTCTTCATCAATATATTATTTCATAATACATTCTTTCAAAGATAAACATTCTCTTAGAACAAGAAATATGGTTTAAAAAATAATTAGGAACGACTAAAATTTTCGCACACTAGACTGCTAAAAAACCCTTTCACTTTCTTACATAGCGTATGAAATAAACATAATATGATTAGATTTTAATCCTTGGAAACAATAGTAAAAATGCGACTTTAATCCCTTTTTTGATGGCCTATGATTAGAGTATAATTAAATTGGTGATCTTCTTTGAGAATAGATAATGATGGCACCAAAGTCAACTTAATTTTATGTTATATTTTAGGAAAAAGCTATTTGTACAAATTTTGTCAACCTTTTTGTCAAATTTTTTGTACCCCTAGCATGATTCTATATTTTAACCTACCCAAGTTAAACATCATGGGACAGAATGTTATATATTAGATATTTGTCCAATCAATGTAGATTTTTCCCTGTCCTTTTATTTATTTAGTAATAGAGCAAAGCTACACGTATAGAAATGGAGGAAATCGAAACGATACAGAACAAAGGATATTATGAACTAGTATTTCATGTCGATATGATTTTCTAGAGTGCAAATTCACATTTCCAAAGTTTGGACAAATAAGAGAATATTTAAAGAATTAGGTGTGCAAGCATTATTTGTAGTTGACACGTAAATGCATACGTGCTTGTACTATTAGCGTAAAAATCCATATTAGAATTATTCTAGCACCACCCTATTAATGTACCTAAAATATTGCATATTTATGTTTGATCCACATTATTTTTTTCATTTTTATTTTTCTACTAATTATAAATCACACATTCTTCAATAAAATAATAATTTTCATCACATCAATAACTTTTCCTTCTTTTTTAACCACATATTCTTCATCACATCAATCAAAAAAATACATTCTTTTAAAAATAATGTGCACCAAACATGAGCTTGATTATAACAGAAAAGGGAAAGGATTATAAAATAATGTTTTGTTGTTTTCTCTTTATTTGATTCTGCAATTTTTAATTTTCTACCCTCTTCTCTTGAGAGATAGGGTTGTGAGATTCACTGTGGTCACAGCCATTTTCACACCATGTACATCAAATAGGTTTTGCTGCAGTGCACATTCATCTCTTAGTATCTGTTTAATTGTAAATGTGAAAAAGTGTGGAAATAAACTTTTTAATGAGAATTGAATTGATTAGAATTTGTTTTGGAACTTGTAATTAATTGTGTTTGATTGATATAATTTTCCACTTGGAAAATGTTGAAAGTTTGACTTTGTTTTTATGGAAATTGTCCATTAAAGTGATAATTTTTTTTACCATTGGATCTAGAATTTGTTCCAATTGTCCAAAAAAAAGAAATTGACCATACCTAATACCATTCGTTTGACTTTTTTTTGTATGGAAATTGTCAATAAAATTAATAAAAAAAATTTATCACTGTGTCTATAATTTTTTTCAATTGCCAAAAAAAAAAAAAGAAGTTGGAAAAACTTTTACTACAGAAAACAAAGAAAAACTTGGCAACTTGGAAAAGTAATTCCCCGACAATTTTTGCACATCAAACACTATTTGTTGGAAAATGGAATCAAGGAAAATGACACCTATCAAACATGGCTAAGTCATGCTACTTGTATAAAGTTATGTTACAAAATTTGTTTACAAAATACGTATTTTGAGCCCCCCAGAGCACATCTCAAAGTGATAAAAGGGGAATGTGAAAAAGCTCCAACTTTGTTTGAGACTGTCGCGTCAAGGGTTCGAATCCTGAAATATGGATTTGGCCATTGGATAAGTGCAAATGTACAAGCAACCTTCCACCATGTATCCTTGGAGGCATAACCTGCGATTTACTCCCTTCACCAAGGTCCAGAGAAAGGCAGGTGGGGCCCCCCAAGGTTGGAGTTCAACTTTTAAAAAACGATTTTTGAAATCAATGAAATAAGGGTGTGTTTCTCACCCATTGAAATTTCAAGAATGATGTAAGGAATAGTATTTTTTGGAGAATGCGTGAATGAAATTTAAAGTAACTTTATTGATTTCTATATTGAATACATTATTGAATAAATATGTGGACAAACAGAGGCTAATTCTTGTCAGATTATTTTGTTAACTTATTTTTGTAAACAATATTTGTACAAGTAGCATAATGTTATCTCTTAACTTACCATCTAGCCACTTTTGTTGACTAACTGAAACACTACTCTTTGTTGTTTCATGTTTGCCTTCCACTTGGCTGCCTTTGTTGACTAATTGATACTTTTCTTGTGTGCATTCATTTGAATTCACGTGAAACTCTATTACTAGCTACAAAGGTTTTTTCATTGGGAGCAATTATGGAACGAACCCATTTTGTCCAACCCTAAAACTCTGTTGTACGAAAGAGCTCCAAAGATTTCCCACAATATATTACTGTACCTGCCTGTGTGTTCGCTCTCGCTCCAGGTATGCCTTTTGTCTTTTGGTGGAATCTCTTTCACATGTCATTAAGAGAAGAATTGTTTAATATATAACTTCCTTTCTGCAAAACGTTATGGCAAGGCTGATTTTGTTAAAAGGTTGAACCCCGCATCTCCCACCACTCCATTCATAGAGTATCGTGAAGGAGGTAAATCGCAGGATATGACTCAACAGGTTAGGGTACAAGAGCTGTCATACTAGTATCTATAAAGAGTTCAATTTCAAACCTTATTAGAGATAGGAATCGAACCCTCACACTGCGAATGTCAGTTCAGCTGAAACTACCTCACTCATGTCTTTTGCACCACTAATTTTGTTAATTGACTTCAATATGCTTTCTTAACATTATTTAGTTCAATAAAGAATTCTCATCTAAGACGGGGGAAAAAATATTACTACTAATGTTCAATAGATTCCCAAAATTCGACTCAGTCTCTATTCTTGAGAATGTTTTTCCGAAGGAATTTCGGCTTCTTTTTGTTTCGAATGCATTTCTTTTTCTGTAAATCACCAAAGTTTCGTTTCATTTTCTTTTAATTTGATGCATTTCTTCTTATGTTATATTTCCGGAAGAAAATGTCATTTGTTATTTTATTATCTTATATATAGGCATCCATGATACATCCTAAACACCCATTGAGATCTGTATTGCTGCATATCATGTATGGAAATGTCATTTATTATTTTATTACCTAAGAAAGTTCACATAAGCTGTCGTTTCAGAAGAAAAATCTAATGCAGCCGAGAATAAAACTTCTACTGGGGCAACCTCTGTGGAAACACAATCAGGGGAGAGAGGATCGATCAACCCCTGCGTCAGTTGCCGGGATGTCCAATCCTTTTGATTTCTCAACTATGATTGGATTACTACGTTCTCATCACCAAAATCCTGCTCAAGCTGATAAATTACTTGCATGCTGATATGATGTTCCCATTCTGATGAAGTGAGGATTGGAGTTCAATATATATTTTTCTCACCGAAATGTTTTGCTTTAACCAGTATTATTTCACTGAAAAAATGAAGAAATAGATGTAGAGCATTTTAGGCATAATCTTTAAGCCCATAATTGGGGGGGTGTAATGTAACCTTGTGGATTTTGATACAAATATGAGCTGGAAGTCTTCACGTGTAGTGTTAAAAAGTACTTTTTACTATATTACTCGATATGCAATTTGGACAATATAATAACGTATGACTTTTATTAAACAAAGCCA
>CAIGRO010042164.1:0-19324 GCA_903798355.1 Fraxinus baroniana | reverse complement strand
TACCCGTACCCGAGTCCGAGCAACTTAGATGCCAATGATGCGAGGAAGCCCCAACTATGATGTGTCTGTGAATCGGACGGGTATTTTATCTTGTCATTTTTTTTAGTTTGTTAAATTTTATTTATGTTTTAAACTAATCATGTTCTTTTTTTATTTGGTAGATGCGGGTGAAAATCAAGGGGCTTCGACTATTAACGGTAATTTATGAATGCTTTGGTTAATGTTAATTTTTTGGTGTTCAAGATTGTTTATGTTTAATTTTTTTTATTTAGTAGAAGATAAACACCAATGATGCCAGGACGAGTTGATGTTGATGAAAGTCATGATGAAGATCAAACTCCTACCGAGCCTTTCGAAGTAAGCCCCAATTATGCCGTGGATGAGGATGGCAAGAGGAGAGGCAAGAGGGCGAAGACAACCCCTCCATCACGTTCTCACCATAAAGTTGTATGAAGTATAGTTATGTGCCAACGGTTAGATCCAAGTGTGGCAAGGTTAGAATTTTGTGGGCTTCACACAGATTTACTTAGGGCACAGCTGTTCTCTTTCTGGAATTGTTGTTCATAAACTAGCTCATCGTACATGTGAGGTACACTCATCTTTTCTTTAGCAGGCATGTGACAAGTATGGATAGCTTAACCTTTTGTGTCTGTTTGACCTTTACGTCTCATGCATTTCTTTTGTACCAGGACTTTTCTTGCACCGTTGGAGAGATTAAAGCTGGAATATATAGTTTGCAGTGAAAGGAAGAATCTTTTTTAGCTCATCAAGACAATAGCAGCTTCACAGGGGACCAGAGGATTTTGGAAAGAAAACTTTGTCAATATTTTGCGCACAGCTCCATTTAAGGCTATCAATTTCTATGCATACGACACATACAGAAATCAACTTCTCAGATTGTCTGGCAACAAGGAGACAAGAAATTTGGAAAGGTTCCTTGCTGGTGCAGCAGCAGGAGTTACTGCTACTGTGCTCTGCATACCCATGTTCATCGACGAATCTTGCCTAATTTCGAGGACCGTATTTCATTGAACACAATCAAAATGATTGCTGACTTGCCTCAATATCAGTTTAAGATCTTTGTAAATGACTATTTAGTAGCCTCGTTGTAATGACCATCCATAAGAAAATCAGACAGATTGAGTAGTTGACACCTTGGAGGCTTAGACTCATTTTTCTCTCCTTTGCTGAGTACTTCTGTACTTGCTAATTGTTTTTGGTTAATCATTTGCTCATAAGATATACTTAGTGCCTACATTGTAAATTTTTTCCTTTCCTTTTTTTGGAAGGACCTTTTATTAAGGATTCATCTTATTATTTGCTTTTGGAAAATCATCTTTCATTCTTAATGTTTCAGATTAGGACAATTATGATTGCTCCTGGTGGAGAAGCCTTGGATGGATTAATTAGTGCTTTCCACCACATGATCCAAAGTGAAGGGTTCTTTTCTCTTTACAAGGGCTTGGTTCCTTCAATCATTAGCATGGCACCTTCTGGTGCTGTTTTCTATGGAGTTTATGATATATTAAAATCAACATATATGCATTCACCAGAAGGAAGAAAACGGCTTCAACATATGAAACAAGGTGAAGGATTAAATGCTTTGCAACAACTTGAGTTGGGTCCTACCAGAACTTTACTATATGGGGCGATTGCTGGCGCATGTTCTGAAGATGCTACATACCCATTTGAAGTTGTGAGAAGGAAGCTTCAGATGCAAGTTCGTGCAACTAAGATGAGCGCATTGCAATCTTGTGTCAAGATAGTAACATTTTAAGCTTTGCTTTGGCTTTCTTTTAGCTTCTCAATTCCATGAATTTAGCATGCATGTCAGTAGGTAAATAAACGAATTTCCTGAATCAAGAGTTCATGACATTAAATGTGTTACATTTGATTGAACTTTCTTATTCAACTCGTATTTTACATCAGGAGATCATCTAATCCTTGAACATCCAGTTTTACATTATCTCCTTGAACTCCAAACAAGCCATTTAGGACATCCAAAGAAACTTAAATATGCAGTACCTTTATCAGCTGGACATTTGCTTCATCTCTGTAAAATGTGAGAGAATATTTTGATGACAGCACCTGCAGTCTTAGCCCAAAATAATACGGAAAAATGACTCAAAAATCCAATTGGATTGTGATGACCATAATAGCACAGTGGCAGAAAAGTATACCATCTTTTCTACAGCCTATACCATTTAAATTAAAGAGGAATTGATCAACGAGTTTGGTAAGTACATGTTTTGTTGTAAAAAACAAGGGATAACTTGGTCCAGATTTTTCTAGTAAGTATTGAGTGTTAAAAGTTTTTAAGAATCAATGCTAATGTGAATGCCGTCACCTTCAAAAGGTTCTTCAGAGTTCCATAAGAAAGAATTCAGAGGGAAAGAAAAATGGAGTTCAGAAATGAAATAGGACGTTAAAAAGAAAGATTTACATCATACCCCAAATCTATCAAGAGCCCAAAATTTCATCTAGAAATTGAGACGGCTAGGGGTTGTCAAAGAATGAAGTACATCGTGTTAAAAGAGAAGAGCCTCCCAATAATTGAGATTGCCGAAAAAAGTAAAGCTAGATATTAGAGCAATATGTAGTGGAGATATACGGTGTAAACGTGGAAATGGGATGGAAAAGGAATTATTACCTTCTCAAGAATCCTCCATAAACAAACTGTGGATCCATTATGTTTTTTTTAGATGAAGAAATTAGAAATGGTAGAAAAATATATAACAATTTTGAGTGAATCCAAGGAATCGCATAACTGACATCACAAGCAATTCCAGTGTTCCACCCGTTCTAAGTTCTAACCTAGGCAGTGTTTCCTCTTGGTCTAGATGATACCCAAGAGAACTGCATTCTAACGAGAACTCCATAATCCATAGAACACTTTTCTTTGCACTTGAAACACCCAGTAGAGTATACAATCTTCTTATGTTATCATGTTAAATTCACGATCCTCTTTTCAGGTACTACCATCTGCTGCCATTAGTTATTTTGTCTATGAGTTTATGAAGATAATTCTTAAAGTGGAGGCAAATAAGAACTGACCCTCTGAAGTCTGAATTAATATGCTACTGAAGGCTTCTTCAAGTTGATACTGAATTGCTGACAACCGGACTGCTATATCGCGAAGAAAACTTTATGGCGATTTTTAATAGCTTACCTGGATTGGTACTCTAGCATTTCTAGTGTTGAATATCATCATTCTAAGTCTCTAGCTCTAAATCGTGTAACAATATAGTGGCATTTAATTTCAATGAAATCTTATCTAAATTTCAAGAATGTATAATATGAATAGTCATAGGATAATGCAACGTGTTTTCTCTCCATTAGTTCCTCAAAAAAATTTGATTCAAATATGATAATGCAACACTCTAGATATGTTGTTCAAGTAAGTTTTGATTCCAATACAATATAATGTAACATACATTATTTCTTGATACTTTGATCAAAAACACTAACCCAAATATGATAATACAATACGTGTCTTTTTTGATACGTTTAAAAAAAAAAAAACATTTGAATTCTTTCTATAACTCGTATCTTTTCTTGATACGTTCCTTAAAAAACTCAATTTGTGTAGATTCTTTCCCTGATAATTTACCACGCATTTAAAATACAATTTTTCCTCAATAATATCCATAAAGTACCCCCTTATATGAATTCTTTCCTTGATAATGCAACACTTGTACTCTTGAGATTAGTTCCTAAAAATCAATTCGTATGGATTCTTCCATTAATAATGCAACACGAGTTCTCTCGATACGTTACTGAAGATATCAATTCGTGTGGATTCTTCCGTAACACTTGTTCTTTCTTAATACATTTTTCAAAAAATCAATTTGTCGGATTTTCCTCCCAGCAAAGGAAGAGATCATGGCATTTGACAAAGCGATTAATATTTTGTTGTTGGTATATTTATTACAATGGTTAATGTTGAACGTGCGTTGCACGTTATTATAAAAGTTAAACCCCAACCTTGAGGGCCCCCATCGAACCTGTCCTGGGCCATTGTGGAGGAGGTAAATCGCAATATGTGCCTCCTAGGAACCAGGGTGGAGAGCTTATGAATAGTTCTGAGATATTAACCCTATGGTAACTCCCGNCCTTGAGGGCCCCCATCGAACCTGTCCTGGGCCATTGTGGAGGAGGTAAATCGCAATATGTGCCTCCTAGGAACCAGGGTGGAGAGCTTATGAATAGTTCTGAGATATTAACCCTATGGTAACTCCCGCTTGCAACAAAGTCAATTCCACTTTGTGGGGAATCGAACTCTGCACACTACCGCGCTGAGCCCTAACCGCCATCTCCTTTGCCATTGGGAGATTTGCCCTGGGGGCTCGTTGCACGTTATTATAAGATGCATTATAAGTGTTGTAAAAGTAATATTTAAATATGTTTGAAATTTAATTAATTTAGATTTAATATCAGGATATATACGTGACAATAAATGTTAAATTATTTTTTTCATTTTCAATTAAGTAAAATTGAATGTTAATTAACATATCGAAAGTGAATAATGAAATGAATTCTTGAACGAGAAATTCTTATACGTAATTAACAATACTGAAATGCATAAATGAATATGAATATCAATTAAATGAATGCGAATATTAATTAATTGAGAATTAATAATAAAGAATTCATATATTAATGAAAACACACAAGTGAAATAAATCTATTAAACGTATATGTACATTGATAGTAAATAATTTATTAAAAAATGATTCTCACACGTGTTAATAATTTATTAGAATATGAAAATATTCAAAATAGAATAACATATAATTTTTAACTAGAAAATAAATTCAATAAAATTAAATAAAGAGCAAGTTTGGTTAAGCCTAAAATAACAAGAAAATTTGCTTAAAAGTAATTTCGAAGCTTAGCCAAACATATTTTACACTTTCAAAAATTCCTCTCAATCAAATTTCTTTCAAAAACATGTTATGCTTTTCTTTAGATTTTTCTTTTAATAGAAGTGTACAAAATCTTAGCCTATTTAAAGTAGGAATTGTAAGTGTTATTCAATTGAACTTTAAAGGTTCTAATTAATATTTTGCATATATTACGTATTACTAATTTATTAGAACATGAATTTGACAGAATTTTTTTTTTTATTATTATTAATAACACTTACTCGCACTTGGACACAGTGGTTCTTGATCAAAATAAGAATTTAATTGTGTCCTCAACACAAATTTGTCCAATATTGGTGCTCAATGTTTGCAGCGATCGTCTTGAAAGTTTCGATCATAGATCGTACTTGCCATATCTAGGCATGATAAGATTTTATCGAAGTATAATCATATTAAATGCTAGGTAGAGTTTTCATCGTTTGTGAATTTTTAATTGAGGAGTTTCAATCCCATCTACTCGATGTGTACTTACATATATATATATAAAAATATACAAAGTCTCTCTCTTTTAAAGTACGATTATATTTTCACAACTTCGAATATAGGTTTGAATCTTTAGTTATTATGTTATCCCCACATGTGTAGAGTAGATTCAAACTTATCATATCTTATAAGTTTCAATCCTTTCACTCATCCGAACCCCAAAAAAAATTCACTTGCTAAGTTCCAATTCATGTCCGAAACAGGCGTTGTACATATCAGAACTTTGCCTTTTATTAGCATTGATTTTGCTCACAGCAGTGACAAGTCTTTGGAGTTCACTTTTGCTTCTTCTTTTATTTTCCTTTTTGTACCTGCAATTTCGAGCATAATGTCCCAACTTTTCACAAATGAAGCATGGTCCCTTGGGCTTCTTTTAAGCTTCTTTCGATCCTAAAAAGTTTCAAGAGACCTTCTCCTTGGTTTGGATTTCGTTGGAGTTTACGGTTTTGCCCTCGACTTTGGCTTTTGAAGTACCAGCATAAGAATTTAACTTTCGTTCTTATCGTGTGTCCTCAATTTGGAATGACACTTAAAAAGTTCGATTTTCGCAGTCTTGTATATCATCCTAAAATTTAAAATTCAAGTAGTTTGAAATTAGAAACTTTTTAGTACCTTCCATCTTAGGCCTTGTATTTGTTTTCAAGTGCCATCCAAATTTCTCTTTCCGTTATTGTGTTGGTGTAGACATCTTAGTGCACTCAATGTGTGAACCCAGTAAATATGTTCGTCATCTTGCCTTCTATTTTTATCGGTCCTGATTCCTAATGTGTCTATCCGAATGCGGATAAAGAATGTTAAAAAAAAAATCTCAAAGCCGTCAATAAGAATTTAATCTTATCTTTGCCAATGCGTGAAGTTAGTGCAATCAAGCCTTACCAAATCTTGATTCACGGGTTTGATTGTCACCAAAATCGATCCAATCTCCATTGTAGAGAAATAACGCTTTTGGATTTCTGGGAATAATCGAAGTAGATTAAGGGATCTGGAGAACAAATCCACTAACTTGTCGAAGCAAGAAGAAGAAGAAGATAACGATGACAACACCGTTGGCTTGACTATGGACAAAAAGTTGTTCTGCAGCAGCGCAGGCGCACTGAGCAGGCAACGCACCTGTGCTGCCATGCAATGTACATGCTTGCTCCTTTCATGCCCCACGCAATTATATTCTCATCCGACCCTTCTTCTTTAACAAGCGATATTTGAAAAATACCAACGCATTTTACAATAGATAGCAAGAACTTGCAGGAGAAACATAAAAGCCTGAACATGTTCCTGTGACTAATGTATGTGGATGCAATGAAACTGTATTCATCAAACTCGGTATACAGCTTAGCTATAGTGCATCGTTTCTTGGATCTCCAAGAGATGGGATCACTTTGACGAAAGTTGAAGGACCAATTCAACCATACATAATGGCATACAAAAAATCCATTTCTGAATTACCATTTTTGCTGACAATGTCATTTACATTTGAAAGTGGTGATCCATCTGAAAAAAAGGAAAAACAAAAAAAAACAAAAACAAAGAATCTTGACATCCTGTTGTTTCCCGATCTAACCTAATATGAATAACTGAGGAGGAAAAAGAGCTGAGAGTCTCGACCTGCTGCTGAAACTGAAAGTGAAATCAAAACAACAGGCATGGAAACAATAGTATATTTACAAGCCTTGCTAAACAACAATTTCTGCTGCAAATTTTCGCCTGGACGGATGACTCCACCTGTCAATTCAGAACTTTCTGAATTTTTATGAAAAGCTTCAATGTGGCGAATTATTGAACTCCTAAATCCTGACTGCCAATCCATAATTGTTGAATGACCTGATCATTCCGTCCGAACCAGCTGTCACGATCACAAGACCCCATGTTGCAGATAGATTTTTGGATCCATGGATGTTATTCTTGTGCTGCAGTTGCTGATGAAGATGAAGATGATCGCCATAATTACTACATGGCAGACAATCATGTCCAACAGATTGTAACTCCCATGAAGGAAGTATTTCCTCCGGCCATGTTGTGGCGGCTTGGGATGAGACATCTGTGGAGAACCAATTTGCAAGGGAGAAACGTTCTAAATCCGGAAACCTTGAGGATGTTTCTTGGTGATCAAGTGTTTGTACATCAGACTTGGAACTGCCACAAGCAAAACTATTTTGTTCTATCGCCAAACCTGACCAAGGTAGTGCAACAGACACACCCTCAAATAAGAGATGCTCGCAGGATCGGGAGGATTTGGCTTGTTTGGGTGTCTGGACGCACAAATCATCATAATTCCACACATAAATACGCGAGTCCTCCCCAACTGATATTATGTGTCTCCCACTAGAAGTAAAAGAAGCTGACATCTGACTTCCTGACTTTGCTAGGCCTATTACGTTCAAGATAAATCATTTATAAGAAAATGTAGTGATCCCACAAACCTAATAATTGTAATTGTTAAAGGTTTTTGTTAATAGTAAACATACGCAAATAGAGTTTTACAAGTTAAAACTAAATTTATGAACTTAAACGGTAAAGAAAAGGTCAAAAAATTGTAATTACATATGCATAGACAGCAGACATACTGAAATAGAAGTTTTTATGTGAATCCATCAATTTGTTAATCTACATAAGGAATGAACAGGCAGAGAGCCTGAACAAGTAAAAACAAACTTTGTTGCTCAGTTTAGACAGAAAAGTTCATACTTGGATCCGTGAAATGCTATTTTATAGGGATCTGATGACTAGATAAAATTCAAAAAGACCCTCAAAATCATCTAGTTCTGGATGGACTGAGGAGGTTCACTTGCTTATTCAAATTACTGAATCGTTCTAGTTTATACAGTAAAACGATATCAGGGGACAAAGGAAAAAGTGATGCTGATAAATGAAGATAAGGAATAAAATACATTGTTTCGGGCACTCGTTGTATAATATGAAATGCAAGATGTCAAAGATAAATCAGCAAGTCTCGATAAGCATAGCTCAAAAACTATAAATGGAACCGTTTCTATACCTCGGTATTTACGTACAACTTCAAGCCCATCAAGTATCCGAATTTTGGAGTCCTCTGATGTTATCATCACTCTCTGAGAGTCATTTTTCAGAAACTGCAAAGAATGAAGTCCATGTCAACTTCTCTGAAAACAGGGGATAACATGTTTTAACATCAGGACTTTAAGAGTGAAACCTGAATGCCAGTGATTTTGTTGCCGGAAGATTTCTTTCTACCCTGAATGTTTATTTCTGCTTTTAGCTCAATTTCGTCAGCTGTGCACAATAAGAAAATGGTTTAGAAGCTCCTAATGAGAATGCGAACTCACATTTCAAAATACTAAAAATGAGACCATGGATGAGCAAATTATGTACCTGATGTTTCGTAGAAATGGCAGGTACCAGAAAGAGAACCAACAACAAAACCCTGTTCCGTTGAGTAAAACCATATACTATTAGTTCAGAAACAGTAGCATAAATCCAGTAGATATAGAGAACAGCTTTGACATCATAAACCTTACTTTTCCATTTGGCTGGTAACAAATTGCTGTTACTAGATCTTGCATATTAGCCCAATGAACAACTCTCCTCTTTGTAACTCCAAATATTCGAACTTTACCATCTATGGAACCACTGAGAAAGTAGTTCTCGTCCACAGGATTGAATTGAACACACGTTACTGAATCATCCAAAGGGCAAACAAAGGTACATTAGTAAGCATTATGGTGTAAAATAAGACATTCTTTTGGGTTTTAGATTGCAAAAGGGCTTGGGATAATGGTTGGCTCAATAGCAATAAAAACATAAAGCAATTAGAAAAATCAAAGAATCTGTAAAACGCATTGTCTAATACCATAATTACTGTGATGGAAAATGCCAAGACATTCATCAGAACCTACTCGCCATAAACGAACAGTTTTGTCCATTGATGATGAAAGAAGATGCTGCAGTCAAAAAACCCATATCAGCTACTATTCAGATTTACACGTATAGAAACAGTTAATTAGCAGGTATTTGACTTACATTAGTTGTGGACCATGCAAGGTCCAAAACATCACTGTCATGACCATGAAACTTGTGCAATGGCTCCTCTTCGATGTGGAAAATCCTTTCAGGAATGATGACAGAAGGGTGACTTGACTTTTTCCTCTGAGAACTGGATGGACCTTCCATGTCCTGGCTACCAAACTTGCATTCCTTAGTATTGGTAGAGGCATCTATCGAACTAACACGCCATATGCAAACAACCCCATCTTCACCTCCACTAGCCAAATATTGGCCATCAGGACTAAACTTCATTGTCCAGATTAGGCCATCGTGTGCTCTAATTTCTTGTCCAATATATACAGCAGAGCATTCCATAAACCTTTTCTTATTTTGTTCCATCTTCACCCAAGCAGCATTTCCTGCTTCAGGACCTGATTTTGGTACCTTTGATACTTTGGTACCTCGATTTTTCCTCATCGTCTGTGAGAAGCTTTTCCACCAGCACATCATTTTCCTCTTTTTCTTATCCACGTACTTGCAATCTTTTAGAGAAGGCTGCATTTCTCCATTATCACAATGTTCCACAGAGAGGTAATCCTCATTGATGTCCCTATCTGCACCAATGGTCATATCATCCAACCAATCCTGGTCAGGATCATCAAGTGAACAATTTGCTTCACCATTCAATCCCGGTCTGTCACACTCCAAATTGTCACCTGTACTACAAGTAGATAAACCACACGAACTGGAAACAGCTCCACTAGATTCCATAACCCTTTCCGACCGCATTGCCTCTAGTTCACCAAGGGATGCCCAATCAGCGAAACCCATTCTTTGCAAGAAATCTTCCCTTCTTTCCTTGACACTCTGTGGCTCACTCAACCAAATCTTGTCCCTTAAATCATAAAACGCCAGATTTTTTTCCTCTACAACAGACTCTTCGGATGACAAGTAAATATCGGTATCAAAGAAAACTTCTTCTTTTTCATCAACACTCGGCATGTCTTACAAAGCCGTAAAGATCAGAATTCACATTAAATCATTAACTCTCTCTCACTCCTTAAATATCTTTCTAAAATGAACACTCTAACCCTTTATTTTACAATTCAAATTCCCACATTCACTTATCGAGTCTCACTCCCTAAACTATGCAAAACTCGGGCAATAAGCCCAAGTTACTCTTCCCTCAAAACTTGATTTGATATAACCATATAATCCAACAAGCATGTCTATGTACTAGGTACCAATCTCAAATCTTATACAAATAAGATACGTTGATATCCCAACACAGCAAGAAGCTATAAAATAATACAAAAAGTCAAAAACCATGCAAAACAGAGATACCAAAGGGGCTGAAATGCTTGCAGTGTACCTTGAATTTATCAAAGTTAAACAGAAAATCCCAACAATATCACCGACCCTCCTTTGATTGTGGTTCCTGTATCACCTCTCAATAGTCAAAAGCCCCTTTAAACCTATGTCTATATATAAATGAACTAACCCCTCTCCACAAAGTCGAATACTCTTTCAAATTCTCCGTATTCTTACTTGGCACTGGTGTAAAGCTGAAGAAAAGTAAAAACCACTCTTTCACATAAACAACTATAAGAAAAAACCAATCTCATAACAAAAAACCAAGTATACTGTTATATAGAATTTAGCTACCTCGATATCAAGGGCCGAACTGGCCCTTTTTACAACCACCAAAGGCTTGAGCTATATTTAATTGGCGTTGAGATCTGTGAATTCAAATGGTGGTTTTCGGGGAATATCGGCAGCGCATTGGCGGCGCAACCCAGAAAATGCTGCTGCAGTACAGATGCCTATACAGTATATACCATAAATCTCCCGACAGCAACACCATCCAATGGGAATTATCCAAAGTTAAATTCTCTTCGCCAACTCCAAGGGTTCCCACAAAGCACATTGAAATTTTCAGTTAATTCTAAAATGGACCGGGTTAATTAAAAAAGCCAAACATGGAAGCACATGTAACTTCAATTTAGGCAAATCAAGAATAGAAAAAATGGGGAATTCAAAAAAGCCAATTTTGTTATGCATGTTAGATCATACTAATTGAGAAAGAATTTCTTCTGAAAATCATTGATGGGTTTTCATATATGCAATAATAAGAATAATAACGGGTAGTTAAAGCAATTATTGAGAATATTAATGGGCAGGCAATATTGTAAAGCAGACAAAAATGCAGGGGAAGATGCAAATACAGGCTGTGCAGTGTTGTGTTTACAACCCTATGGAATAAAAGAGACTGCCCGCTGCCATTTTCAGCCTAATTGTCTTGGTCCAGTGTTTCTGTGTAGTATAGCTGTTGCCTATTTTCAGAGAGAGGGAGATGGAGAGAATTCATTTCTTACTTATAAGTTACTTTTTAACTTATTTGAGCTCTAATTTATGAAGAAAAATAATAAATAGAAAGGATAAATAAAAATGGCAAAAGTTCAAATATGGGAAAATTTCAAAGGCAAGATATTAAGATTTAAGAAGGTGTTTAGTGGGGATTAAAATTAAATTTTTCGTAGATTGTGATAAAAAAAATTTAAAAGTGTATTTGAAACGATGTGAGACGATGAAAGATGTGGTTAATATTGATTGTTTGACTTTGACTTGAATTAAAATTATATTTTAATCCGGACCAAACAGGGAAGTATCAGTTATTTCAAAACTAAGATAAAGTAAAAATTCCAAAAATCAAATATTAATTAAATTTTATTTATAAAATAATTAATTAAATATATTAAGGTTACAATTCTATATAATTTTTCGATCACGAATAAATTTTTTATAGGCTACAAATTATTTCATCGTCACAAATCACAAATTTTATTAGTCGCAATTTGTTGATCGATTACAAATTACATATTTTATAAGTCATAATTTATTACACGGTCAAGATTTATCAAATTATTGGTCACAAATTAAAAAATTCTTAGGACACACATTATTTATTTTTCACAATTTATCTATTTATTGGTCACAATTTACCAAATTACACCACCACCTCACCATTGCCCCACGTTGTTGTGTCACCGTTGACACCACCTCCAACAAACTACCATTTTCAACTACAAAACCACTACCAGTGTCAGTGTCAACACTGCCACAAACACCACCACCATCGTCACCGCTACTCGCACCACCACCATCTTACCATCAACGTCATGGCCAGCGGAAAAAAAAAATAGCACCATCTCCTGTACCAAAAATCACAACCACCATCTCCACACACCACACCACACCACACCACCACAGCTACCAAAAAATCACCAAAATCGATGTCGTTACGGTCATCACTACCACTGCCTTATCAAGTCCACAACATACTGCAATCCACAACCGCGACGTCGTTGTAAGCTCTATGTGTCATGCAGGAGGCGCCGCGCAATGAGCAAAGCATCACGCATTTTTTGCAGTAACGTAGCACACAACAGCATTGTCGTCGCCCGTTGAGCGCGATGTTACTGTTGTGGCTTCCAACGACGCTGCTGTGGCTATACGACGACGATAGGTCTCTCGACGACGGTAGAAGAGAGACGACGGAAAGGATAGATAGAGAAAATAGAAATGAAAATGATTTATGGTTTGGGTTTGGGTTGGGGTGTGGGTGGGGGTGTGGGTGTGGGGGTGGGGGTGGAGTGGGGTGTAGATTAAATTATTTTTATAAGATTTTTATTAATATTTAAGAAATTATATTATTATCTGATTTTTGTACAAACGAACGTTAAATTTGATTTTCGAAGTGTAATTTTTAAAAGTAGACTTCCATGTAATTGCCACATCGAATATACTCTTGCATGAATTTGATTAGGACTTATTTTATTTTTTTATTTATGAAACATTTGATGTTCAACCACCTCGTACCAATAATTGCACCTTCATTAATACATCTCTATATAATTTGAAAAAGAAAGGAAGGGAAGTGATAACAACTAAAACTTGTGGAGCTAAAATAAATAATTCTACGAAGTTGGTAAAAGAGAAATTCGATTTGTTTTCTTTCGCCTTTATCTATTAAAGTCGTTCCGTAATGGATTTCTTAATTCATGACGAAAATTTTATAAAGTTGGAAAGAGGAAAATTCAATTTGTATTCTTTCGTCTTTATCTGCTGAATTTGTGACGTAATTGATTTTTTGATTCTTGACGAATTAAGGTCACATTGTCTTCAACCTCATTAGATTCTAATTTGGATAGTAACGATAAGATATACCCCGCATTTTTTTATATATTCAATTTCTTTAGTCGTAGTTTATTGAGAAGAAATGCATTAAGTGTGAAAGGTTAACAAAACTTTTAAGTAATTTATCATGAATTTTCATTTTTAAATATAATCTCAAACAAGAAACTGATGTGTGCGATTTTCCACAATGTCTTGTATGAAAGGTTTGTGTATACACAAATGTTGGCGTGTGATCCAAAGATGTACAAATATGAGAATCACGTTGGTCATCGATTTCTTGAATTCTTCATTTTGGACTTATTGTAATGACATTCCACCTTTCATTTTTATTAAAATTAGCTACATTCTACTATGAAATTATAAATCTGTCCATATTTCATCTTAATACAGAAGGGTCGTGACATATTCATAAATAATGTTAAAAAAAAAAAAAATATTTACGACATTTACTACGAATTATCAACTTGGGTGTGGAAGTTTTTGTATAATGAAAATAGTAAAGGGATTCAGAAAGGGTTTCACATGAAGTGGAAACGATTTAAGAGAAGGAATATTTTTATTTTTCGGATTATAATTTTGAGCATAGGGATGACAAAAAAATCCAACAAACCCGATATCCGTCGGACCCCGTCCTGAACGGGACTGGAATTACCCGCTTAATCGGGTATTCGGGGTGGGGATGGGGCAAGGAATTTTGCCCCGATGCGGGTTTGGAGCGGGGACGGGTAATGGACGGCCCGCCCCACCCCCGCCCCGTTTTATTTTTTTTAGTTTTTTTAAATCTTTTTTTAAGAATTTCAATATTTTAAATGGAAGATTTTTAAAAAATGGAAACTAAATTTATTCGTCTCAATCTAATGAATGTGAGAAATAATATAAATTATCAAAAACTTTAATAAAAAAAAAATTAAATGAGTACAGTAGACGGGGCAAGAGCCCCACCCCGCCCTGCCCTAAACGGGTAACAGGGCGGGGCGGGGCGCCTAAAGTAGGAACGATGTGTTTGATATAGCGATTAGACGACTTTTCTCTTTTATATCATGTCGGTGGCTCTGAAATTAATACTTCTAGACATAAAATGCATTCATAAGAAAAAATGGTTTTACACAAAAAAATTATTTTTAAAGAATGTATTTTGGAATAGTAGATTGATAGAGAATGTGTAGTTGAAAAAGAATGAAAAGTTATTGATGTGATGTGAACTATTATTTTATTGAAAAATGTGCGGTTGAAAATGAATAGAATAATAAAAATGAAAATTTTAATGTGTACCAAACATGGACTTAATTTAGGAAACCACTTCCGACTGTTCTGGAGAAAATTCCCGAATACGTGCTAAAAATCTAAATGTAGTTGAATAAATATTTCTAAAATTGAAAAATACTTATAATTTTTTTTTAAAAAAAAAAAAATCTAGAAAATGTTGTGTGTTCATCAATTTGCAAGTTGCAATTAGATAGAGAAGCTATGTAGGTTGAATAACAATATCTATGAAGCGACCCACATGCATGAATGGGTGATTAGACTTGCATAAAAATTCGATTTTGTCACCGACATATGTTTGGATGTACTTTTAAGTATAAGATGTATTTTTTTTTAACCGTAAATGTCTGGATCAGCTTGCGCGCACCTCGACTAATTCTACAAAAAGTATGAATAAAAAAAATATTTACGAGGCCAAATTAAAATTAAAATTAAAGCTTTGCCAAACATGTTAGAAGAGTTGCATATCGTAGCTATGCACATGCATCATCATGCATGGAAGAAAGTTGGGGAAGAATTAGAGGTTAATACAAACATATGCACGTGAACGTGGGCAAATCATTGTTTGTATTTGTTTTCCTATTTTGGTTCGATGTTGAAAGTTTTATTTCATTAGCAGACCAAAAGTTGTTAATTATGACTAAGGTAGGGTTACACATAGCATCATTATTGCTCAATTATTTGCATTGGTTTCCTATTTCATCGAATTTTTTTTCATGACCCCACCAATTCTCTTCCTTCGCCTTAAAAATGGAAATTTTTTATTTATGCATATTTTGATAAAATCAAATAAGAAGTACTTGTTTGATAAAAATTTTGCCAATTTTTCAACTGATTAAGTTTTAATTTTTTAATCATATATTTCATGAGACTCGAGCTTTTATCAACTGGAGTAATGGTGAAGGTATATACTTAGAGTGTATTTGATTGACTTTATTTTCTATGAAAAATGTCATTTTCCACCATAATTATTGCTTTTAGAGCGTTTGATTGACAATTTTTTTTATAAAAAATATTTTCCAACTATTTTTCTCAAAAATAAGGAAAACATTTTCTTTAAGGAAATTCGATTTTTTATTTTCAAGGTGATTCACCCTCTATTTGTCCCCCTCTCTCATCTACACATCAATAAAAAATGGATAAGTATAATATTTTCTAGGTTGAAAACTAAATCAATCAAATATATTTAATTAATAATTTTCATACAAACAAGTTCTGGATAATTAAATTGCTTAGAATTTATTTTCTTCCATACAAATTTCTTGGTAGCAATCAAACGCACTCTTAGTGTTTTATGATTGTCTTCCTCATGTCGTTCAAGAATCGATTAACTAGTAATTGGACATCCCGAATCTTATCTTTAGTAAAAGTACTAAATTACCCTAACTATTTAGCGAAGAAACTTCACCCATTCCACCCATTCTTCATTATTCTGATAGAAGCAGATTGAAGGATGAACGAAGACTCCATCTACTTAGATCACTTATCAACTTGACTTGCGTACCATCCAAGAGATCACCATAGCGCCCAAAAATAAATAAAAATAAAGGGAACTAACGCACATAATACTTGCTTTTAAAGCAATATTTCTGGTGCGAATATGTCACTTTCTTTAAGAAATTAACGACCAAATATAAAAGAACGTCTACATGAAATCAATCTTGACGATAAAATGAAAGATTCACAGCAAGTTTACGACAAAGAAACTGAACAAAATCGAGGGCATGCCGCATGCACATTTCATACATACATAAGAGTAATGGAAACTAACCTCTAGCTATTGAAAACTCAAACTCGATTCCTTTGGTAATGAAGTTGTTCAAACCAAGATGATATAGAGAGAGAGAGAAAGAAGAGAGAGAGAGAAGAGGGACTGTCAAGAACAAGACTGTATAAAGAGAGTATATATGTTAATTTTGTCGATTTTTGAATGGTTTTGGTTTTACGTATATATTTATATTTGTATTTAATATGTGGATATCTATTTTTGCACATTTTTTTATGTATGACTAAATTAAAGCTAGAATTAAAAAAGGCAGATTGCAGAAATAATAGGCATATCTCCACTCGATTTCCTCTTTCTTTAATTAATTTCAAAAGATGTAGCTTTTATTTGGTTTCAATATTTGATTTAGCCTTTGTTTTGTAATATTTTTTGAGAATGAATTTTGTAAAAGTTGATTTTAATTTAAAGAATATATTTTAAAAAAATTTGAGTTATGTGTAAAAGTGAATTTTTTTTTTAAAAAAAATTAAGAAATGGGCCAAACGAGGCCTTAGTATAATTATTAACTATTAAGATGACCCCCCTTGTTTACTATTATCGACTTTATCTTTCTTGCAACGGACAAAAGAAGAATAAAATTTTATTTTTATAAATACTCAAATAACTTTTTATTCATACATTTCGTAAGATGTACAAATACTATTTACTTATTTACCATTCATTAAATAAATTAAATTGATTATAAACACTTTCTGGACGTGCTTTTAAATCTTAACCTCGTACAGGTTATGGAGAATATATGTAAGAAAAATGGAAAAAGAAAAAGTAACCCCAAATGTGCAAATGCAGTCATCTTTTAATAAATTTATTTAAACTTTTTTTTTGGAACTAATTTTCTAAGCATGATTAATATTTACTAAGCATGATTAATAACCAGGATTCTGATTAATTAATTAGACAAAATTTTGTGAGCATGTGAACATATATTTGTCTTACCTACTTAATGATCTTGATTAGTCATAAAAATCTTGATTTGCAGGTGGATCAAGATTCACAAAGAAGTTGCAAGTGATGCCTATCAAACATAAGTAATTTGAAAATGAGAAGATTTTTATTTCAGATGTCCATTGGTAGGAATAAAAAATTCCCTGACATGTTGAAAATCCTAAATAATTAATTAAGCACACCCTAATTTTTTGTCACACATATATAATTTTTCCTCGAAACTACAAAACAATTTGGATATACTATTTAATCCGGCATGCTTCAAGATTTGATATTTGAGATCAGGTGGTGACTTTCGAAGGCGCTATCAAGTTACAGTACATCCTGATCTACAGTTTCATTGTAGAAAATCTCTACCGTCCGTCGGGGTATGTTAAGCCCACAATTCAACGATTTTCTTTTATGAAAGGGTTCTTTCGTAAAGAGTAGTGTTGATTCATAAGTAATCTTTTAATACACGCGCACCCATAAAAGAATCGTCTAGTATGAAATCGAAGAAGTGGGAGAAGGCAAGGAAGGATATGTGTTATTGAGTGAGGAAGCTTACTTAAATATGGCTCTAACCTAGATTGATCTGATTTTATTTAGCTGATTATTTACTCTCATCGAGGCCACTTTGTATACTCCGACCGTGTTCATTGTGCTTTATTCAAGTCAATTTGGACTTTTCGACACATCGAACACTATTATGTGTCATATTAAATCTTTTTGAACGAGACATCAAATGATCCCTATCAAATTCGTCAATGGAAAATGTACTTTGACGAATAAACTTCTTAAATCTCAAACCATTTTTAGTTGGTATTTATTATTGACAAAAACAAAACACTTTAGAATTAGGTACACAAGAAGTGTGACATTGGCACATGATTGTTCTCATATTTTCTGCCACAGAATGATTTCGTACACAATAAGGTTTTATGAAGCAACACGCAGCCTAATCTGAATCACTTAGAAAATAAATTAATTATAAAGAAATAAGCATGAAGGTGAGTGCATTTTAGGCAAATGTTAGCATATTTCTAGGTTTAGATATTGTGAATTATCCATACTAAGGTCTATGGTTAAGGTTAAGACAATTAGGCCAATTTTTCAAATATTTATTAATTACGAAGATTGAGGTATGTGGTTAGGGTTAAGACACAATAGGAGAACGACACGGAGTACGTGAAAATGTAATATGGCAATTTTCGAGAATTAAAATGGTGCTTATTATGTATATATCCTCATCGAATGACAAATACGTATAGACAAGTAAATAAATGATTAGAAATTTAGAACATGACTTGAATGAAAAGATCATGCATGCTCGATTGAGTTTGTGAAATAACAAGTTAACAATATCATTGTTGATTTTGACCTAACGAATTACAAAGAGGAACCTATCATAATTAAGTGTGAAAGCTTGGGAACTCCATTCTAAATATCCTTGTCAACTCAAGACTTGACATGTAAAAGTTGGATTGAAAAAACGTTAAGATCTTATCCCTACTGTTAACCATTCATGTAATAAAAAAAATAAAAAATAAAAAAGCTTGAACCCTAACTTTGAGGGTCCTCCACCGTCCAGTCTCTATAACATTATGGAGGAGATAAATCGTGGGATGTACTTCAGCATGTCATAGAAAACCTAAATATAAGAGACTATTTATAGTCTAAAATAAAGAAAACTAAAAAGACTATTCTACCCTTAATAAACAATAAAACAAAATAAGATTATATTTGTTAACATCTAAAATATAGAGTATCTTATAGTTAGAATGTCTAT
>CAIGRO010042151.1:0-10078 GCA_903798355.1 Fraxinus baroniana | reverse complement strand
TCTTGGGTTCGAATCTTGGGGAACGCGTCCAGAAAGCTGTGAGGGGAAAGATCCTCCCCCACAGCGGACAGTACGTACGTTAACGATTTCGACGAAAGATCCTCACGGGGTCGTTACAAAAAAACGCGCATTTTTTTTGTAAAGACCTCTTGAGGATCTTTCGCCGCAATCGTTAACGTTATTATACGTACTGTCCGCTGTGTTGCCCAATTGGTACCAGGTTTCAACTTAAGTCTTCCATATGAGTTGGAGGTGGGGACGCGTCCAAAAAGTCGTGAGGGGAAAGATCCTCCCCACAGCGGATAGTACGTATAATAACGTTAACGATTCCGGCAAAAGATCCTCACGGGGTCGTTACATTTTTGACATATAATTCAATTTCTTGCTTGAGATAGTCTGAAAATAGGGTAGTATCTATAAATTATTGGGTCTATCAAGTCACAAGAAAACCATTAAAGTCTTCAATCTTACACGGTATGGTGTCAGTAAACTATTATAAAGTTTATAGAGAGGGAGTGAGTTCTCTAAATTATGTTGGAAGGATAGCTCAAATAGTGGGACTACTGATGTTGGGAATATTGATGTTGCGTATAAAGGATCTCTTCAAGTTATTGATGATATGAGAGACGGGGGCATTATCCTGATATGCTTACCTGTAATTCGGACAGTTATTTTTGATTACTCTGTGATGTCTTGATTATCTTTTGGCAATTAATGGTAAATGTGATGTCTGTGTTTCAGGTACGAGTTGTCGGATCAATTCTTCAACAGCTTAGATAGCTCATTCAGGCTGCTACATTTAAAGAGATCTGCAGCGAATTTTACTAATATTATCCCCCAAATAGAGAGATTGACGGATATGTGCATAACTAATTTCAGTTAAATATTTTCCGTTGATGATTTTTTGCTTCTGATATTTCGTTAATTTATTGTTTGGCTAAATTTTCAGGAGGTTTACACATAACCATTTAGCTCAATTGAAGTTTATTATGCCTGAGGCTATTGAGTTAAAGAAGGTCCTCCTGCATGATGAACGCACAAGTTGTATGAAGCCGGATCTTCATGTTGCACTAAGTGTTGAAGCAATTGAGAATAATAGGAAGTTGAAATCTGATAGTGGGAATTTGCAGCTGAGGAAAGTTTTTCTAGCTCGACTGTTGGATTTTGTAAAATCGCATCCACAGGTACCATGTTTGATACTTATTCAGCGGCTCCTAACTGCTTGAAATTGTTGAGGACAATGTGGGATCACCGTGGCCAGGTTAAGCTTCGGGAATCGGGATGGCTGCCCAATGCATTTAGGTGGCTGTAGGGTGGTATGAAGCTACTAGAACAGGTGCTTTGGCATCTGTTCATGTTTTGTCCGATTTTTTTTAATGTCTTTTCACTTCAATTCCTGCTAACTATAAATACATAAAGTTGTGAATCTAATTAACATTGTAACTCTCGAGAGGAGTTGGGAAAAAATCTATAGATTCCTGATTCATGTGATTAAAATGGAAATTGTTTTCTGCATTTTGCATATTAAACTCTCATTTAATTAATCTGAAAACGCAAAGTATGACTAGTATTCGAGGTTGTTTCTGTTAGTGCATGATGCAAACATCATATACTGATTCCAATGTATCCTGGAGATGTCGTTGCTAACCCTTGTACATCACTGTAATGGAGACAACTATTGTCTTAAAGAAAGCGTTCACACGAGCCTTAAAATCTAAAATCTAATGCTGAGTTATTTTCAAGTTATTGTGGAGCATCTTCATCACTAGAAGGCTGGAAATGACCAAGTCGAGATGAATTTGTATTCATGAACAATGCTATCTTCACCAAAACTGACATTATCTTCGCTAATCGCCCCAATCTCCTCAATGGAAAAGTATTTGGGTACAATTACACTAGCCTAGCTTGGTCACCATACAGTGATCACTGGCGCAACCTTCGAAGAATTTCATCTCTTCACCTCTTATCCTCCCACAAGGTACAGATGAGCTCCAACATTCAAGCCGATGAAGCCCGAATCCTTGTTCGAAAATTCGTTCAGTTAACCAATGATAATCCGAATAAGGCTGTAGAATTGAAATGGGTTTTGTTTGAATTTATGTTTAATGTGATAACAAGGATGATTACTGGGAAAAATTACAAGATAGGAGCAGAGATTTTTCTGGAGACAATAAGTGAGATGTCAAGGTTGACAATGGAGGCAAATGTAGTGGATTTTTTGCCATTCATGAAATGGTTTGGATTTAAGAATACAGAGAAAAAGATAAGATTAATACAGATGAAGAGAGACAAATTTATGCAGAATATAATCGAAGAACATCGTAGGATTGTATTGGAAGATGATAGTGGAAAGGAGAAAAATACATAACAAATATTACTGGATTTGCAGAGAGAAGAACCAGAATACTATTCTGATGAAACCATCAGAAACCTCCTCTTGGTAAGAACCATCCAAATCCATTTCTTAGTTAGACCATGTTTGGTTAAGTTTAAAACAACTTGTTCATAAGTAAATAATCCACTTTATTTTGCGTTCTTAATAGGTTCTAGTCCATGGAGCAACTCACACTACATCAGTGACGATGGAGTGGGCATTTTCACATTTGCTTGATAATCCTTACCTTTTAAGAAGAGCACAAGCTGATATCGACACACTCGTGGGAAAAGAACATCTAATAGACGAATCAGACATAGCAGAACTTCCATATCTCCATTGCATTGTGAACGAAACGCTATGCCTCCACCCAGTGGCGCCGCTCCTCTCGCCTCACGTATCATCGGGCGAATGCACGGTTGATGGTTTCCTCGTTCCCCGTGAAACCATATTATTCGTAAATGCATGGGATATTCAAACCAACGACGAAACATGGGTTGAAGCTGAAAAATTTAAGCCCGAGAGATTCGAAGGTTTCCGAGGAGGAAAAAATGAGTTGAAATTCTTCCCATTTGGATGGGGGAGAAGGGCATGCCCAGGTGAAAATTTGGCAATGCGTGTACTTGAATTGGCATTGGGGTCTCTAATACAATGTTTTGAATGGGAAAAGATTGGGAAAATTGACATGAGTGATGATAGAGGAACTGTTGCACCAAAGACTCACCCTTTGATTGCTAGATGTAATCCTCGTCCCTTTGTTTACAACCTTATTAATTTTGTACACAAATGAAAGTGTCGGGTCAACGTGTCACGGCACAAAAGGGTTCGTGACACTTGCATAAACCGAATGTACAACATTGTTCGTTTCTGTTCAATTTGACCGTACCAAATATGTGCGTTTAAGTGTGCCTTAGATTGCTCAATTTCCTAACATCCTACATTCATCTGAGGACTAAGAAACATTGAATTTTTAAATTAATCTAGAGTATATTTTAGATTTTTGTACAAGATATAAGTGAACTTTCGATGAAACATTCATTTATAGGAAGGGGTGATATTACACGTATAAAATGCAGTGTTCATAACGGTGTCAACCCCTTCACATAAGGAAGGGGTGATGCTACACGTATATAATGAGGGGGTGGACACCGTTATGGACAACGCATTATATACAAGTAGCATATTTCTATAGGAAGATTTATTTGTACAACATTATGGAATAGATTGAATAAAATTTCAAGTCTTAATAAATACAAGCGATTATCACCATCAAAATTAATGCAGAAACAGGGTTTTCAGGTGAATATATCCAAGAATGCAGCATGTGCACTATAGAATGGAAGAAAATGAAACCCATATAAACCAGAATTCAACCTGACATTTTTTAAGTAAAACCTAATTACGATTTTCAGAATCAAGCCACTTCAGTGATGGCATTAACTTAAACATTAATGATTTCAACTGATCATTAACAACTGCATTTCCCATAATATCTAATTGTATCAAATTCAAGTCCCGGAAAATAAAAAATGCTTCCCAATGATTTGTCAACTCGACACCTGAATTGGTAAATTCCTCGAAATTCCAATCATTTTCGACTGTGTGTGTCATGGGAGATGAGCATAAATACCTTCTCGTGTCGACAGAGTGAGCACCAATCTCATTGTATGAAATGTCTAATACCTTTAATGATTTCAACATTCTTAAGGGATCCAATGCAGCAAAACTGCAAATTTTATTGTTGCTAAGGTTCAAGCAAGAAAGCAATTGCAGAACCTTCAAACCTGTCAAAGAATCGAATAAAAAGAGAAAAATGACTTCTTCATTTTCCTCACCAGTAGTAACAAGTTAAAAGGTTGGTCATGAGCGGGTAGATGCATGGCAAAAATATCATTACATTATGTAGAAAGGTAAAGAGAGAGAGTATCGAATATCACAAGTCGATGTCTAACTTATTCAATATACTAGTAGTCCTATTTACATGTAAAACTTCCCACCAAGAACAAACACTTGCTAGGATAACAAATTAGAAAAAATATATCTTTAAATAACGAAACAAACCGACCCTTATTCTAAGTAGTTATGAGTTTTGCAAGGATCTAGTTTCTTTGAACCTCTTTTAGATGTAGCATTGAACCGAATGTACATGAATATTTATGCAAGAATATCAATCAACTTCCCATTTTTATGACCAACAAGTCTGTAATTTTGGAATGTGATCTCCCCTCCATTAGGATTGCAATTTTGGCTATGAATGATACCTCTATAATCTAACCTCCTTTGCCTATAAATCTAAAAGTATTTAAAATTATAAAGTGAATTAAATTGAAGTATTTGAAGTATTTCTTGCCATGCTTTCTCCTAACTCAGCAATAGCATTGCTCCATAAATTGGAGGATGATGCACCTCCATGTGTCGAACCTATGATTTCACCAAAAGCATTTTGACTAATACAAGTATTCAAATCTGACATATATGATAATTGTGGTCTTATAACACAACTGAAAATACAGATGACAGAGAACTATTTGTGATCGGTCTAGTATAATTCAACCTACAACAATAAAAAATACTGCCTGTTGTTGGAGAAAATAGAACATCTGGAAAAGACGCAAGCAGTTCAGGTGAAAACATTTCTTCCCTTTTTTCCTATGTTAGGTAAATATCTCATATATCAATGTAGATATTCACATCCCATGATACAGCTTGTAACTACATAATTCTGCTAAACGCCTAAGATTGAAAATGATAGAGCAATGATCCATGCATTTAAAAGATCAGTATATGCATGTATAACACAATTACCTTCAATTGATCGGATTTTGTTGTGGCTGAGATCTAACATTTGAATCCACAATAATCGCTCGTCACTCCCAATTCGCGATAATGAAAGATCATTGAGCCGTAAACATAAACAAGAATACATACTTGGTGAAGCTGAATCTCCATATTGATTGCAGTATCTCAGAATAGATTCCATACTCGAAGTCACCTGCAAAACAATCACTCAATCATCTGAAGTTTTAAGCAGAAGTAGCTTCTCCATATTGATTGCTGTACATAAAAGACATGCTCTTACGCAACTTACAACTGACAAGAATCTGTAATGTAAAATTGAAAATTATAAAACACAGCAAACCTTTACAGTATAAAAAGGACTTCATTATTGGACCCAAAAATTTCAAAATAATGGATGAATTCATGATAACTGATTCAGACAGCATGCTATCTCCCCACGAACAGGAATATTAGGGCGTGTTCGGTAGAGAATAAAATCGGATTAAAATTGAAAAATTAGCAATTATTGTTGACTTTTATTAGACGAGTGGGACCCAATAACGGCTATATTTTCAATTTTAATCAGGTTTTAAACACGACCAAACACCCTTAGTCTTATTTCTACCGTAAACTGCAAATAATCAATTCTTGGAGTACATCTCTTACCTAACCACAGTTCATGTATCCCCCAACTTCATTCATTGCAAGTAGCATATATAAGCTCAATAATTAAAAAATAGAGCTGAAATCTCTTCATGGAAATAAATTTGAACTCGAACTTGAATTCCATTTAAATTCTACAATAAATTATTGCATGTCAAACAGAAATATATGAAGAGGCAAGTTTGCAAAATAAAAAGCTTGGAAATTACAATGACTATTAATTTATATGTAATGAGTTGTAACTCCTTAATGTTGCTCAATAAACACATTTAACTCAATATCTAACAGCTAGATTATGGTCCCCAATTTAATAAACAAGAAGTATGTAACAAACTCTACACGGAACAATATATCTCCATGTGACAGTTACTTTCCAAGAGTAGCAATGCCAAGAAAATGTGAGTCACCTGTTTTAATAGGACTAAGCTGTACTCATCCTCATAGTAACAAATATGTACAGGGTCCAACTTCATCAAATCATGATACAGTCCAAGAATTTCTTCGTAATGGACCTCAATTCCATCATTTGGAATACCATATGAGATCAATTTGTTTTGTGCCATCAGCAGTCTTGCAAGAGTCAGTTTCCCAATTTTACTACAGGAAAAAGAAAAGAAAAATTACCAAACTTACTAAATAAATTATCTTCCCTATAGACCCCATGTTTCTCAAAAAATGGATCCAGCTAACCAGTTTGTTGATGACAATAGTTCCCGACAGTGAATAATCTCATTGGCTATGGTCTTCATACTCCAATCAGAAGCCGCCTTTGATTTACCCTCCTCAGTGATTTTTATTTGATGAAGTGAGTGTAGCAAGCTAGCATCCTGAGATTGTATAGCATCTGAGTAAAATTTTTTATCTTTCCATGAAAATCTCGGTATGGTTTGCCCCTCTGCATGTTCTCGATCATGGGAAGGTACACACAGTGAGAACTCTATGTGCGAACTCTGACTACAGGAGAAACCACTTGATGAAACAATACCCGGAAACTGTGCTACGAAAACTTTTACAGGGCAATCCTTTAGAGAGTGCACTTCATCAGGAAAATTTAGGTAAGTAAACCATGCTTGGGAAAAACCAAATTTATTTGCAGAAAGTGGTCTCCAAATCACATCCTCGTTAGCATAGTATTCACATTCAATAGTGACGGTAGAAGAGTTTACACCTTCAACTGGTTCGTTGAAATATAGTACGAGTGGAAACATTCTATCTTTAGACTGGAAATGCATGCCTGGAAATAAATTATGACCGTCTAAGTAATCAGCTGATAAATATAGACTAGAGCCATGAGGAGGCCACGAAGAAAGTAGGAAGGGTTCCAGTTTAACCGTTTGATCCAGAAGCCAAAGATGATAAAACCAACCACTTTGATCATCCGGGTCTGTAAATAGAGCATTACGTACAAACTCAAGTTCCTCTTCCAAAACGCTCTCTTTTTGACTGTGTCTTTCTTCTCTTTTCTCGAATAGATGAGACAAAAGCACACTGAAAGTTCATTGGTGAAAAAAATTGAGGAGAATGAAAATAAGTATACAATATAAAACAATTAATTGTACTGGAGACTGAATAACTTTTATCATAGGAAGTAGTTATTAAATCTACTTACTTTAATGAACATATTATTTGCATTGATAGGGCTGTCAATCAAGCTTTTTTGAGTTCAAGCTTGGCATGAAAAATGATCTCAGAGATGAGATTGATCTAGCTCAAGCTCATAAATCATATAATTTACACCACACCAATTATCATATCTCGATACTTTAAATTGTGTTTAATGGCTCAAAACATACATGTACGTGGGTGTTTGTAAAATGTGATAAGAAACTAAGAAAGTGACAGAGAGCTACTTAGCAATGGATAATAAACATCCTCTTATCTAGTCCAAATCAAGTCTACCCTCGATCATGGTATGCTTGAATGTAGATTCAACCCTGAACCGTGAGCTTAAAATTGGGGATGACTCATACTGATATCAGGCTCAACTTAAAAAATTATCCAACGGAGCTTGCAATCTTTGAGTAGCTTGTTCTATTTGAAAATCTTACACATTGTTATTCACTTAGTTACAAAAAAAATGACTTTATACACTTAGTGCCCTATCAATCTCCATAATCAAATATTACAAACATTTATATAACATTTACAACATCTAGCAATACCATAAATTTGACTAAATGTCATTTGTTGGAAAGAAAACACACATTGTACTATTAATCCTGGACAAGGACTAAAGTCTAAAACGAATTGCTAGACTTGACTATGAAACAAATGAATTCCAAGGGCAAAGAAAAAGATAAACATAAAAAAGATAATATAAAAGAACGAAAAGAGTGAAGCTACGTGCCAAAGGTCTCCTGCCATCGGTAGCCTGCCACTATAAACTTACAACTTTACTTGGGAGGGGGGGTTTATCACATTTCAGTTAAGATTGGATCATGCCTGCTGCACTGGTTCTCTTCTCTATTCTCCATTTTTATATTTCTAGTTTTTGTTGTTCAACTGTATTTAAAGTAGCTCAAAAATATTCTTAAAATGCTCTAACTACAAAATAATCAGCTTAGAAAGTTTAGCATGATAATAAGAAGTCCCAAAAGATCGGGACAAATGAGTGCACACTTCAGCCGCCCAAAGTCATATGTAAGTCATGGCTTAAACCTTGATAAATGACACTGAAAATGTAAGGTTTGAGGCACTCAATGAAGGCATTTATGTGAGAAGGGCCCTAAGGTGAAAGCTTAAAGCGCTTTGTAAAACAATGGCTAATTCTTTCTCTCCTTTTTGTGTTTTTTTTTCCCAGACATTTTTGAAGATTAATAATCAAGCAGTCATTCCATGATGCAAAAACTGTAAACATGCAATAAAATAAGTATTTTGCTCTGAGATAAAGAACTAAAGTGTGCATTATCCATGGTTCAAAGAGCACATATAAATAGAAATAGAAATCTAACACAAATAGGAGTGATGTATTATTAATACCTTCTGTTATGCCAGGCAGAATAATTGCTAAAATTATCGTATATCATATCCGTAGTGTATTGCAGTTCCTCTTCATCTGATATCTTCTTTAACATCGTTATGAACCTGAAAATAGAGGCCCAAATAGAATAACATCAACAAATGCAACTATCAGTTGACTCCCAAGAAATCAAAATTTCAGTTATTAACCTCCTATAGTTCCAGGCATGGAAATTCCTGGAGTCCAACTTCTGAAACTTGCCCAGAAGACGCAATTCCTTGTCCGTGGAAGAATGCCCCTTGCTCAGAACCCATTTGCGATGATACCATGCACCATAAGACTTAAAATTCTTCTTCAATGCATTTTCTACCTAATGGAATTTCACACTAACCAATTAATGGGGAGTACAATCAATTTATTTAATGCATTTTATAGTCAGCGAAAATTCATAATAAGCGATTATTGGACTGCACAATGAATTCATAATATAGAAATACACATTGAAACTTAAAAGCAGAGAAAGTATATAAATTAATTTTCCAAGACATACTTGATTTTCATAAAAAAACTGAAGTGGAAAGTGGATGAAAACTTACAACTTTCAATTCCTCATTTAGAACTGAATGGGTAGACTCGGAATCAACTTCGATCTCTGACTGGTGATTGAGAAAGTGTTGTACGGCAAGTTTTCGGTAATTCCAACCAGTATAATGCTCTGGATTCACTTCTAACAGCTTTGCACTTGTTTCTAAAGCTTCTTTTGTATAGCTGCAATTTAGAAAACAAAATCAGTCAACCCCCAAAAAATTACAGATTATTGATAAGAAATGCCAAAAAATTGCTAACATTTTATTGTGATGTAGGTGAAGGAACTGAGATTGGAGATCACGAAGTTCAGTGGCTTTTAGGGCTGAAGCTTCTTGCTCTTCTTGACTTGGGGTTTTACGCGATATCCCATGCATTTTTCTGTACTCCTTTCTTCCTTGTTGGACTTCTTGTTTAGATCTAGCCCCTTCCTGGGAAGAAAAAATGGGAATTGCTCCAAAAATGGGTTAATTTCACAAATGGTCACTGAAGTTACGTCAAAATAACAAAACGATCATTAAAGTTTAAAACTTGCACTAATGGCCACTAAAGTTTAAACCAGTTGCACAAACAGTCACTGGAGCACTTTTTCATTTTAATTAGAACTTAACGGACCAAAAGAGTTAAAAGTATGAAACTTGAGACCCTAAATCACAAATTTTACAATAAAACTCCCAATCCCATTTCTTACACGACACGAGCAGAGAATGGAAGCTATT
>CAIGRO010042140.1:0-11946 GCA_903798355.1 Fraxinus baroniana | reverse complement strand
TAATTTTATATTATTTAAAAATTATCGATCGCTACAGTTACCTTTAATTATTAGCGTGATAAGGACAAATCGCAAATTTGAATGGTGAATAGGTCAACATTATGCCTTCCAGTACAATGTGTCAACTCTTATACATTGACTGTAAATAAATTATTTATAACCAAAATATAAGTTATGCCACTATGTACTTCTCAATTAAAGTACACAATTTATATTATCACAAATGATCATTGACATTTTAATTCACATGCTAAATAATAAATAAATACAATAAATAAATATTAATCACAGTTTATTTATTAAAAATTATTATCGTTAATAGAACAAAATATGTGCACATAACCCAACACAATGCACTCGCTGCCATGTTCTAGAAGTTTCATACACAAGCATTTCATGACTTTCTACGATGTCATTAGTGAGTAGGGGAGAAGTCAGGTATTGACGTGGACTAATTTTCAGTGGGACGGAACCAAAGTGAATTTAGAAAAAAGAAAAATCCAATTTTATTGTGTAAAGAAAAGACCTTTAACTTCACTGCAAGAAATAGCCACAGATTCAAAAATGATTAGCACATCAGCAATTTGTTCAAGGGAAGCTATGTTGGCATACTTGTAGCTTCTTCTCAAGAATTTCCTATGTAGATCAAACTTAATGTTCTAACTCAATTGCACTTGAGCTAGAGACAATGAATAACCGCATGAACGTGATCCATTGTCGCTGGAGGGTGATGTTAGCATCGTGTCTCAGTCTTACTTATATTAGTTCTTACATTTTGATCATAAATGCAATTGTTACTTTTCATTAGGATATGTTCCTTTATTTATATAAATGATTATTTATTATGGAATCTGAAAAATAATATGAGTTTGGGTGATACATATGATTAAGTGTATATTATGCATTTATTTGGGGGCTTCTGTACTTGCTTATTTATGAAGAATTGAGTGGATATCTACATAATTTAGGTTTAAATATGTTAATTGTAGGTAAATCCCCAATTTGAAAGGAATTTGGCATGAAAAATACCTTTTTGGAGCTAAATTGGAGTTGATTTGAAATAATTGGTGATCAATTGGGTTGTAATTGATCAATTAGAAGGGAGCAGTCAAAAAAAAAAAAAAAATTAATAAGTTTTGGGAGGTAAAATCAATGTTTGGAAAGTTTAGGGATTTCATTGCAAACTTTCGGATCTTAAATCAAAACGACTATGAATGATTGGAGAGTGTTAAGGACCAATGTATAATACATAATTTACATATTTAAAGGAGGTTGCATGAACGTGAGTAAAGTCGGAATTTGTTAACCTCGTCACTTGTGTAAAAAAAGAAGTCAACTAGATAATCACATTATAAATGTACATTTAGTATTCTGCATAGATTTTATATCCAGTTTAATCACATGGTTTGTTGTACTCGGTACAAATGTTACAATTAGAAATTGTTGTCACAAGAGACCATTGCCATTGAACTAAGCACGCCGATGCTGGATAATATGATGTAGACCACCTATAGAAATATGAATTAATAGTAAGTAAAAAGTTTGAAATTATCTTATCTTAGGCTTCCATATGCCACTCTACAGTACATTGTCATTTTGCAAAGAATATTATCGACTAATTTATTCTACATCTAGCCCATATTTGGTATAGATAAAAATCGAATTTAAGTTTTAAGTCAAAATCAACAATTAATATTAACTTCACATTTTATACGATACACAATTTCTCAGCCCCACATTTTATCAACTTTTATCAAAATTTACTAAAAATTTAATTTTAATCTACACCAATCAGGAGCTTAATATTAATATTTAATTTCATTAAAATCATTTTACATAGAAATAACATGTTTGTTTAATCGTATTTGTTTAATGTTTTGTTGTTAACACAAGTATTATTTATATTTCTTTGAAAAATAAATGTCTAGGACTACTCCACCCGCTTCCGTAGCTTTCGATTCTTAGTGTCAGTGTTTGCCCTACATGGTGCTTTCGTCATTATGTATCCAATCTCTACGCATTACACTCCTCCACCCCAAATTAAAAAATATTTAAATCTTACCCTCAAAAGTTTTTAGGTTTAGCCAACTAAATATTTGATTTTGATTTACTTAGCTTGGCAACCAACCATTCATAGTAAGAACTATAGAACCAGATCAGCCCAACATGGACACTGGGCTTTGATAGATCTCTTACCGATAAATTCCAATTGGTGGAATCTTGCTTACAAGTTATACTACCATTATACCAAGAATAAGTCTAGTGGTATATAATTTTTTGCCATAATAGTTCACATAACACTCACATGAGGTGGGACCCACCCCGTGTGAGTGTTATGTCAACCCCTATGGATAAAAATTATGTATCCATAGCATCACTTTTATACCAATACAGCAACATTACATAAATATAACTAATGACATCTTCATTTATAACTTCGATAGGCAGTTGGAGAGGGAGAAGTCGGACTCGACAGTCGGCTACATTGATTTGGGCATGTAGATATAGATTTTCAATTTATCAAATGATTTAGGGTTAGTGGACCTGTGCTTACCGAATGAAAATATAAAATTGGAAAAGGGAGGATAAAAATTTAAAAAGGCCTACATCTTGGTCTAAAAATAAAATTAATAATTGGGCCAAAAAATCGAATTTAGAAATTGAGTTAGGTTGGGCTAACTGGCATATTGTTTAGAAAAAAATAAAATAATTTAATTATTTCAATACAAAAAATTATTTATATTTTGATCTTATTCAGTTCTTCGATTCTTGGTCTAGAATCGAGAATCGAACCGAACCAAACCTATCGGTTCTCGATTCAAATACCCGTTTGAGTATTTAACTTATGAAGAACTGCTCGATTCGGTTGAGTTCGGTTCGATTTGGGAGTTTTGTCGAAAAGTAGAATAATATGGCTACATTTAAAGACCATTGCAAAAGTCTTTATCGAACATTGTTTTCCATTTTGCAACGTTCATTGCTTGCTGTCTCAAAATACTTTTGCAACATTCGTTTGACTTTTGTCTACATCCTTTTGTAAAGTTCGTTACCCGATTTTTTTTCTTTTTGTAACGTCATCTGAGTGTTGTTAACATCCATTTTGGCATTGTTTTTTTGTCTGTAGTCTATGCTTTTATCTTTATTTTTTACAACATCAACGTTCGCTGAGTGTTGTTAACATCTATCTTGACATCTTTTTTTATCCGTAGTCTTTTAGCATTATTTTTTGCAACGTCAATGTTCGCTAAGTGTTGTTAACATCCGTTTTGACAACGTATTTTTGTCTGTAGTCAATGTTTTTACACTTATTTTTTTGCTAAGTGTTGTTAATGTTGAAATGTGGAAATAGATCTACCCCGAAAACTAAAAAAATTCTTTAGTTCAAAAATCGAGATCGTCTATATCAATAATAAATTATTTGAATTTTTACCTAAATTTGATTATTAATTTGTGAACTGGATCTGAATCACGAACTTCCAACTTTTTAGATCACAAGTTTTCGACTTTTAATTCTAGGAACTTGATGTTCCAAACCTTCAAATCTTCAATGGTATTCCTCAAATTCAATACTACATATCTGTTTAAATTTGTACACTATTGAATAGTATTATGTCTTGTTGTGCTATGTAATATCTCTAGATACCATCTACTCTCTATTTATAGAGAAAAATAGTACCAATCCATATACAATTTGAATTCTACATTCAAAAAGGAATCTTAATTGAAATCCAAACAAGAGATTTAATTAAAATTCAAGTCCAATTAGTCTATATTTAATTACATTTGTAGTCCTAAAACTTTAATTATAATTACAATTAAGTTTAAAACTTTCACAACAATTACAATAAGTTCAAAACTTTATTATGATTACAATTAAGCCCAAAACTTTTATAATAATTATAATTAAGTTTCAATACTTTATAGAGCTATCATAGGGTCATGAACGAACATATATAATCCAAACTCCAAATTAGATTCTGTCTAATCAACTCTAGACCACCCAATTTAATCATTCTTTGCTTTTTTCACAAAAGGAAAAGATTACACTATTGGAATACACCTGAGAAATCCAACTTGTATGCCAATTCATTGATACGCTAAAGGTCTTGAAAAAGTCCATCTCCTCTCGGAAGTAACTTAGAATGCCTTTGTGTTGGAAACCTCTCTTTCCTCATGTGTAACTGAACCCAATCACCAGGGTTCAAAAATTAGCTTTCGACGCCCTTTGTTAGCTTGTTTTCCATATTGCTCCGTTTTCTCTCAACATTGAGTCTTGACTTCTCATGTATTAGCCTAACAAATTCAGCCTTTTTCACGTTCAGACAAAGGTAATGGCGTTAAATCTAATGGAGTTAAAGGATTTAAACCATAAACAACTTCAAATGGTGAAAATTAGTAGTAGAATGAATAGTACGATTACAAGCAAACTCAACGTGTGGTAAACACTCTTTCCAAGTTTTGATGTTCTTTTAAATAATAGCCCTCAACAAAGTAGACAAAGTCCTATTCACTACTTCGGTTTGACCATCAATTTGTAGGTGAAAAGTAGTAGAAAATAATAGTTTAGTCCCTAAAGAACTTAGCATCTCTATCCGAACTATTGTTCTAGGCATACCATGTAATTTTACAATTTCTCGAAAGAACAAATCAGCAACATGGGAAGCATCATCGATTTTGTGACATGGAATAAAATGTACCATCTTGAAAAATCTATCCACAACCACAAAAATTGAATATCGGTCACGTTTAGACCCAGGTAAAAGTGTTCTTGCAAAATGGCTAAGGTCTTAGTGACTCCAAAGTGTCCCATTAAACTACTACTATGGATTCCCTGTGTAATACCCCAAGATCACAAAAGCTTAAGAGATTTGATAGGTACTACTCATACCAACAAGGTGCACCTTCTTTTCCGGAAGTCCATCGTTAGAAACTCCACAGTTAAGCGTGCTTGGCTTGGAGCAATTCCATGATAGATGAACCCCATAGGAATAGGTGTACCTTCTTTTCCGGAAGCCTATCTTTAGAAACTCCACAGTTAAGCATGCTTGGCTTTGAGCAATTCCATGATGAGTGATCCCCTGGGAAGTTTTCTCGGGGAGCGTGCGAGTGAGGACAAAGTATGCTGAAAAGACTCATGTTGGTACAGTGGGGACAGTACGCCGTCGATCTGACAGTCGGGACAACCTGTTTAGTGGGACCTGGGTCATTGCAAATGGTATCAGAGCCCGTTTGCCAGTCGAAAATCGGGAACTAAGTACATGCCCTTCTAGGATCCCAACAACTGACAATGGATCCTCAAATGGATCAAGCGCGANGGTCATTGCAAATGGTATCAGAGCCCGTTTGCCAGTCGAAAATCGGGAACTAAGTACATGCCCTTCTAGGATCCCAACAACTGACAATGGATCCTCAAATGGATCAAGCGCGACGAGGACGTCGCGAGTCTAACGGAGGGTGATTGTAATACCCCAGACCACGAAAGTTTAAGAGATTTGATAGGTACTACTCATCCAACAAGGTGCACCTTCTTTTCCGAAAGTCAGTCGTTAGAAACTCTACAGTTAAGCGTGCTTAGCTTGGAGCAATTCCATGATGGGTGACCCCCTGAGAAGTTTTCTCGGGGAGTGTGCAAGTGAGGACAAAGTATACTGAAAAGACTCGTGTTGGTACAGTGGGGACAGTATGTCGTCGATATGACAGTCAGGACAACCTGTTTAGTAGAACCCGTGTCGTAACACCCTGACTAACAATCTCGCAAAGAGCAATTCGGTAAACACAACATATTCCCTTGAAACAAGAACCCTTGTGCCTAAAGAACTTGCTACATTCCGAAACTCTTCACAAAAATTGTGGTCTAAAAGGATACAAGTCTTTAATTCTCTCAAAACCAAGAAATTTTGCATCAAGAGTAGAAATTAATACGTACTTTCGAGAAAAAGCACCTAAAACTACGATATTTTCCTTACCTTGCTTGTATCAGATGACATATGGAAATATCTCACTGAATTCTGCCTATTGTGCATGTCTCCTATTCAACTTGTGTTGGCCTTTCAAATGTTTCAAGGATTCATGATTGGTGTGAATCACGAATTCCTTAGGCCAAAGGTAGTGTTGCCATGTTTCCAATGCTCAAACCAACACAAACCATTTTATCATAAGTAGGGTAGTTCAAGGCTGTCCCACTTAATTTCTCACTGAAATATGCAATTGGTTTTCATCATTGCATAAGAATTGCACCTGTACCCATACCCATACCTGAAGCATCACATTCAATTTCAAACGTGTTAGTAAAGTCGGGCAAAACAAGTAAAGGTACATAAGTTAATTTTTCCTTGATTAATTGGAACGCCTTCTCTTGCTCGTCTCCCCATTTGAAACGAACGTTCTTTTTGATGACTTCGGTGAGTGTTTTGGTGATGCTGCTGAAGTCTTTCACGAATCTCCTGTAAAACTAGCAAGTCCATGAAACTACGAACATGATTACACTCATGGGACTCAGCCATTCCTGAATCGCGTGAATCTTATCTTCATCAACTTGTATTTCTTGTGCGCTCACAACAAAAGCAAGAAACACGAGCTAATCAGTGCAAAAGGTGCACTTCTTCAAGTTAGCAAATAACTTCTCTTTTCTAAGTACATCCAAAACCGACTTTAAATGCACAACTTGATCATCCAAGTTTTTGCTATAAATGAGAATATCATCAATATAAACAACAAAAAATCTGCCTATGAAAGAACACAAGACATGGTTCATTAATCCCATGAAGGTACTCGGTACATTAGTTAATCCAAATGGTATAATAACCACTCATACAAACCATGTTTTGTTTTAAAAGTAGTTTTCCATTCATCGCCCTCTTTCATCCTTATTTGATGATACCAGCTCTTTAAATCAATCTTAGAAAACACACAAGCACCATGCAATTCATCTAACATGTCATCTAAATGAGGAATAGGGTGTCGATACTTTACCGTTATATTGCTGACTACTCAACAATCAATGTACATTCTCCACGTCCCATCTTTTTTAGCAAAATCACTGGAACGGCACACAGACTCATGCTTTCTCTAACATACCCCTTTTCTATCAATTCACTAACCAACTTTTGTAGTTCCTTTGTTTCTTCAGGATTGTTTCGATAAACTGGTCGATTTGGAATGGAAGCATTGGGCACAAAATTGATTTGATGTTCGATTCCTTGTATATGGGGTAAACCATGTGGAATCTCTTCGAGCAAAAACATCTATCAAACTTCTGCAAAAGAGAAACTATAGAACTAGGCTAGGATGCATCAGGCTCGTTAGTGTTTAACGCCTATTTGTAAAAAAGTACAGTCATTGGCAAATTTGAAATCATCACTCCTTTTATTTCACTTGCTTTTGCATAGAAATTTGTTTTTCTCTCAATGACCGAATATGCTTTCTTGTTTTCTCTCTTAATTTTCTCGGCCTCTCTATTATTATTATTATTATTATTATTATTATTATTATTATTATTATTATTATTATTATTATTATTATTATTATTATTATTATTATTATTATTTTGTTTTCACTTGTTTTCTTTTTCTCGCTCTCTTTCTTTTGATCAACCTCTTTTTGTAACCTCACTTGATCTTCATAAACTTGCTTTGGTGTCAAAGGAACTAAAGTGATTATTCTTCGATTAAGCACAACGAGTATTTGTTGGTGAAGCCATCATGCTTAACATGCTGATCAAACTGCCATGGTCAGCCTAGTAACAAGTGCCCAACTTGCATCGAAACTACATTACACAAAATTTCATCTTCATATTTTCCAATGCGGAAGGAAACTAACACATGTTTATTCACCCTCACCTTACCACAATCATTAAGCCATTATAACTTGTAAGGTTGAGAATGTTTAATTGTTGGCAGCCCTAATTTCTCAACCATTGTTATGCTAGCAACATTAGTACAACTCCCTCCATTAATAAGCACACTACTTCATTTTGCACATGGCATCCATGTATGAAAGATGTTTTCCTGCTGCACTTCGTCATCCTCTTTGACCTGTACAGTTAGAGCTCTCCTTGTAACCAACAATTCTCCTTGGGCAGCGTATTCCTCATCACCCGTATCCACCAATAGTGGCATAGATTCGGTGTCTTCTTCACCCTCGATTTCAACTTCTCCATTATCTCGATGTATCATAGCTCTTTTGATGGGACATTGGGTCTCTATGTGGCCCCTGCCTTGGAATTTAAAACTATCACGATTTCAAGAGGTGGGAGGATCAATTTACCTTGATTTCCATGGCTGGACATTCCTTGCTTTTGCTCCATTTTGGGCATGACCGAGGCTTGTTTCTCTTTCTTCACAAAATTCAGCCTCCAAGATGAACCCGAGTTAGAGTCTTGCTGTGTATTGTTGCCCCTCCTCTTGAGTTGGTTTTCAATTTTGATAGCCATGTATTGTTGCCCCTCGTCTTAATATTACCCAAGTATTATCTTCTCGATTCCTAGCTTCTCTACCCTAACCACCATATCTCCCATTGCTAACAACCGAATCCTGATCATCTTCTTCACCAAAATGTCCATATCATATTCGTCATCTTCAGCTCTCACTTCCCTAGGTTGAACCCTCCCTCTCCTACGCACATTAGGAGCGTTTTGTGGATGCCCCAATAATTCTTCCATAAGGAACTTTGGATCAACCTCTCCCAATGCATCTCCAGAAGTATTTTGTTCTAGTTGTCTGACATGTCTGCTGCAAAACACAGTTAGAGATAAAAGAACCTCATCCCCTCCCTTATGTTTTCACTCAAAGAATGATTCACTCATTTTCACCGAGTTTTCACACAAAACAAATTCGGATTGGCTTTTACCCTCTTATGTGCTCACTCTCTTGGCTTTTTTCCACTCATAGTAAACCTCTATAGGTTCTTATCAAACTAACCAAACAAATATCACAGTTTCCAGCAACAATTTACCAATAACTCAAAAAGAGAAATATGGATTTTAAAGGTTCTAAAACAAGGCTTTGTCGAGGATTTTGGGATTTTAGAATTCAACACACAGAATTGTGGAATCGACAAAGAAAAAAATTGAAACAAGAATTAGATACTTTTTATTTTGTGCAAACTTGTAACTAGAATCAAGCCCTAATACCTAATGATATGATCACACCAAGAAATTAAGAAAGATAGAAGGATCAAGAAAGACTCTTAAGATCGTCTAGGAACAGATTTAGATGAAACAGCGACCCGGTGCTTATACTAAAGCAAGAACCTTGGTATGATGGAAAACACCACAATCAATAATGGATGGGATTGATTGATAAGTTGTTAGGTGAACACCACAAAAAACTCCGGTAAGTTCAAAAGTTCTAAAAGAACCAAAGAGAATTTACTCTCACAAATTTTGAATGAAATTTGAATTCTTATTCATCAAGCTAATAGCATTTTAAATACAAAGAGGTCCACGAATTTGACAGCTAGAAAATCCCAAATATGCTGCCATGAATTCACAAATACATAGTCTTAATCAATGCTGGAAATTGATTCCTAATGGGTCTCCTTAAATCAAGCCTATTCTACCATTAAATAAGGGAAGTATCTAAATTGGCATGCAAACCTTACAACTCAGCAAAAATAACCAATAATAAATAAGAAAGATTACTTAGCTATATTAAGAAGATTTTTTTTTTTTAAATGGCTGCCAACCAAAATTGTGTAAGTTACCAATTCGGGAAACTAAACTTTAATTCACACAATCTTGAGTTGTTCTCCTTGAGAAACTTTATTGCCTGATTATTCCAAAGATTGAATCATTGAAATCCATCCTTATGGGGGCACGTGGAGCATCTTCCTTGGGCCTCCAAGAATTCATCCTAGTCCAAATGTTTTGAATCAGCCCATTGAGAGTTTCCTTGAACCTTTTAGCTCAAGCTCTTGTAAGAAGAAATAACAAAGGGATGATGATGATGATATGTTGTACATTTAATGAGGAAATTGCACTAGGTGTCAATTTTTGGCTTCGCATTTACAAAAAAGTCAATTTTTTTAAAGTTTTTCCAAGATTGTCAAGTTTGCCCCTCTGTATAATTCAAATACAATATATGTATAGTATTAAATGAGATTTGATTAAACTTAAAATTTGTACTCAATGTCAGTGATATAGTACGATTTCTTGGGTTTATGCCCATCTAATTTTATTATTTTTTAATTTGTTAACTTAATTAAACTACCAAGCCTCAGTTACCTATCATCTCCACCCCCAACAAAATAGAGAGAGAGAGAGAGAGAGAGAGAGTCCTCCACTCCACCCCACACTTCACTCAATTTTCAGAGGGCTTCGGGCAGTTTTGGCACGTTTGTCATTAATAACAGAGCTATTATTCCGATTCCTTTTGACACCCCCATATATTAATTGTGATTGGTGACTGGTACACTCAAAACCACACGGTTAGTATTTGTGCATAGTTGATCTCATGTTTATTTGAGTCGGGGAAAGTAAGTTCTTTAAATTTATTGGTGAATGTGGAGTTTTATCTATGTTTAGGCTTTGAGGGGAACTCTTAATTCCAATAAAGATCTTGGAATGTCAGATGGTGTACTAATTAATGAAAAAGGACCTTATAGATACAATGATACTCTTGTTCCCAGTGGCATTGATTATGAAATAATTACGGTCCACCTAGGTGAGATATGTAATTTCTTACTCAGAAAGACCTACATTTATGTTTGAACTAATGTGATACATTATTCGAGATAGGGCTTGTACTCACTTAACTGTAATATGGACACGGTTTAGCATGATAATGGAAAGATTTGTCAAAAAGATTGAAGAATTTGATATGTCTCCAATAGGAAATAAAAACCTTACTCTACGTTAGCCGATGAATGAATTCCAGATTACAATAGCTTTATGTTGTTCGAAGTCTGTTTGGTTCTTCATTTACATAAGCTTTGGCGTATTTCTTTGTATAAATTCTCATACAGTATTAAAATTAAAATACATTTGTGTAACTTCCATTTCAAATGCTGTATATTTGTATATTGGATAGTAATATTAGGTTCTTCTGCAGGCAAAACTTACCAGATTCGTGTAAGCAATGTTGGAATATCAACTAGTTTGAACTTCAGAATTCAGAACCATAACCTGCTTTTAGTAGAAATAAAGGGTTCATATACAGTACAACAGAATTATACGAGCTTAGATATCATGTGGGTCAATCATACTCGTTTTTAGTAACCCATGGATCAAAATGCAAGTAGTGATTACTACATTGTTGCTAGTGCTAGATTTGTGAATGAAACAGTGTGGCAAAGAGTAACTGGTGTTGGTATCTTGCATTATACGAACTCCAAAGGGAAGGCATCTGGTCCTCTTCCAGCCCACCACAAGACCAATATGGCAAAACCTTCTCGATGAACCAGGCGAGATCAATCAGGTCGGTTTGCCCTTTTCTCATTTTCATGTTGCATCTTGAAAATTTTCAATATTTACTCCAACTATTAAAAAGAGTTAAGCATTGACATTCGAAGATATCTATTACATTAAATATGTACATATCACTAGGTCCTATTCGCAATGATGGTGGTGGAGATTGAATCTACTTTTTCATCATCAAATGTATATGAGTTTCTCATTATAACTGCAAATTCTGAACGTGTGGAATCTTTTTTTCTCTTTTTCCTTCCGATGTCTTTAGCTCACTGGTCGGTTTTTTGGATGTTTTTCGCTAGGGCTGTAAGCAAAAACCGTCAAACCTGAAAACCAAACCAAAACCGCATTTTAGAAACCGTCGGTTTGGTGCCACGTGAACTCATCAACGAAATGGTTTTGAACCAAACCAAACCGGTCAAAAATAGTTTGGTTTAGGTTTGAGAATTTTAATTGCGGTTTAAAACCAAACCGGACCGGTGAAAAAATATAAAATAATGAATTTTTTTTGAAAATTCATCCAAATATGTAAAATTCAA
>CAIGRO010042100.1:0-15819 GCA_903798355.1 Fraxinus baroniana | reverse complement strand
CCCAAAGCGAATCCGGTGTTCATGTTTATTTTAGGAGTCATTCTATTTATTTAGCACTATTAGTGTTAAAATACCAATCTAAGGGCTAAATGAGAGGTACATTTAAATAAGTCAATTATATCTACGCCAACTAGACGTGGAACTTCATAGCCTATGTTGATGGATGCATGATAGGGTGGTTCTGAAGTTGATATGGATTTTTGTTGCTGATATCAAGATTTTCAACATATTGACTTTCTTGAGAGCAATTCATTTGAAAATGGAAAGGTTGTAATATTCAGTTTGTGAAGAATTGGTAGAAGGTGATTATCCCATCTTACTTGTGTTGGACTTTTGTAAGTGAAGTTCTTATTGCTTCAGGAGTAAGAAATTTTGGTTCCAAGAAGTACTGTATGTTGGATCAGTGTTGTGATTTTCCTACTTACACTGTGGAAGATATTGAGTAATATTGGAGTTCATGGAAGTTGAATTTACCAAAGACTTTGTTATGTGATTAACAATAAATATTTAGGTGACGTCTGGTTGAAATAAATTACCAATATAAAGAAGGTTCATGAGCACCTGAAACAACATGACGAAACTTCAAGATTGATTCGGTATTTGTCTGGCGTTTGGTTTACATGGAAGTTGAATTGACCAAAGGCTTTGTTCTGTGATTAAAAATATATATTTAGTTGACTCTGGTGTAAATAAATTACCGATATAAAGTAAGTCCATGAGAACCTGAAACAACATAAAGAAATTTTAAGATTAATACATTATTTGTCTAGCGTTTAGTTTAATGTTTCTCTGCAAAAAGAGAATTGGTGTGTGGTTAGGAACTGTGGATTGGTGATTGCTGGTTCCATGTTAGTTGGCAAGTTATTCGGAAAGTGTGTGTTTGTGAAATAAAATATTTGTCGAACAAGTAATGGCATGTTGGTGTTATTTTGTGGGCCTGGAGAGGCTTGAAGAGTTTTTAATTTGATGTTAGTTCTTGAACTCACACGTCACATGGTCTTTATTACAAGAGGACGTAAATGTGAAAATTGTTGGGTGCCACTTGAGGGCCATTTTAGCCCTTGTTTGAGCTCCATTATTTGAAAAAAATTGATTTTGAAGTGATTTTTTGGAAAATCTATTGTTAAAAAGTAATGAAAATTTTTGGGTTTATATATAATATTATTTTATTGATAGAATGCGTGGTTGATAAAATGAAGGAGAAAAATGAATTAAAATTTAATGGGGACCAAACATGGGCTTAGTACATTTAGCCCTTGTTTGACAACCATTATTTCACTACTCTTTATTCTATGTACTTATTTTCAATCACACATTTACACAATAAAATATTTTGCACGTAAACCCAATTTTTTTTCCTTTAATCACACATTCTTCGAAAAATCATTATTCAAAACTATATTTTTGCCAAATAATGGCCATCAAACAGGGGGCTTAGAGCTGGTATGCTGTGTTTTTTGAAGCATGCAGCAATATTATTGTTGATGCTATTACTTGTCTTGCTTTTGTGTAAATTTTTTCACTTAGCAACTGATTGAAATCCAGTTAAAATTTGTAAAAAAAAAAATTAAGGGACACTGCCAAGTGCCATCCGAATGTTTCAAGTCAGTTTTTCTTTCATGGTTTTAAATGGTGGCTTAATCAATCTTTTTTTTATTAGAGGTCTGTAAGTGATCAAATTTAGTCCTATATTTTATGTTCTCTGGACACTGGACATGAGGCAAAATATCTTCAGTTTTTTTTGGAGGGAAGTTTTTTGAATTCCTTTCGTCTCTTGAGGTCTTAACCCTAATCTATTAATGCATCCATTATTGCTCTTTTGAACTCATTAAAATTGTTCACTTTGGATGTATTTTTTTAATTGACTTTTGACTAAGAGCTTGTGCACCTCTCTCTCTCTCTTCCTATTTAATGAGATATGAGTAGGATTTTTTTCTATGGAACCCATGCTCGTTTACTATTTGATGGAACAAGACTGCTTTAGATAGAGGTTCCATAAACTCCTAGGAACTCTAGCAAGGAATTGTCCTTGATCAATCTTTTCCGAATTGTGAAAAATGCTAGATATTTTCTGTAATTATGTATTGGATCTCTGTGTTCAATTGGAAATATTTGTGTTGAGTTGTGAAAAGACCAAAGTTCGACCCAGATTATCTGTTTATGTTATGAAGGTGCATGGCATCTAAGTACGAAGCTTCCAAAATGTTATGTTAAATTGAAAAGTGAATCCTGCTTAGGTATCTGTTTCATATCCCGGCCATGTTATATATAGGCTTCGATAGTCCTCAATACTAAAATTGTTATTCTGGTGCCCTAAAGCTCCAAAATAAGAGGGAGAGGTCAAACAAAGGAAGGAAGAAGGAAAAGAGAACGGAGAAGGAAGAAAGAAGGAAAGAGAAGAAAGACAAAAAGAAAGAGAAGACAAAAAGGAACTCTGGTAAGTCTCATAATGTTGACACTGTTCGTGTTGAAGAAAACATTTCGGTGGATTCTAGAGGCAAGCTTCTCCACAAGGGAAGAGAAGCTGAAATTGAACAGTTGGAAAGAAGCAGTCTCACTGAAGAGCTCGAGCAACCTCTCTGTTCTCGCATTCCCAGCTCTTCATCTGAAAGCACAGAGAACAGCAACAAGAGGAAGAGGCATACCTCGTCTATAGATGGTAGCAACAGTCTTGGTAAGTTTGTGTTTTCCGCTTGACAAAATATATTTTTGTTCTTTATCAAGGGGTGTATATTTGGAGCTTCCTCTGTGGTCCTTATCTTAGTCATTATGTATGAGGAACAGGCAACATTATCAAGATCCGATTGCCCTCGAAGAAGATGAAGAATGAACCTGATACTTCATTTGATAAGCCACAGCTTTGCTCTACATCCGGAAGGATGAATTTTCCTGCGCAACGAAAGGATGAAATTGCTCTCAGAGCTAGTCGAGGAACAGTTTGCCCGACTTCACAGGGAACCCATAACCTTGTTCAAGGATTTCGGACTGGAACTGATCAAGAGCTAGTTTTTTCAGCTTCTAGGCAGATGGAGGCTGCTGCTCAAGGCAAACTGGGAACTTCATCTGGGGCCAATCCAGTATTGACTCCAACGCAGAGATTGGAATTACAGTATAAGAAGTTAGTCGATAATTGGGTTCCTCCTGAACTGCATGCTTTGGCAAATTATCCCAGCGATCAAGAATGGCTCTCCCACAGCAAGGATAATGATGTGCGTGCAGAGAAAACATTCAGATCCAGCGGTGATACTATATCCTGTTCTAGCAGCTCAGCATTGTGGCCTCAATCAAGATACTTGCCTGATGCTGATATTTATGCGTTGCCTTTTCTGGTCCCATTTTGAGTTCGCACAATTGGAGTGATGGCTAATTGCTGTCTAGGGCGGGTTGGGATGGGCTTGGAAGATTCTTGCCACCTTCATGGCTGCATATGAAGATGTTAATGACATGATTTGTGCATGCAAGCGGATATTATTCATTTGAAACTGGGGAAACAGGTTCCCTCCCTTTCAGCTGTTCGCATATCAAGAATAATTTTGTTAATGCTATATTACATGTAATAATATTCTTTTAATGGCATTGGGATTTCTTTTCAAATCTTAACATTCTATGAAATGATTCGAAGTCCTTGTTGAATATAACAACTTTATAAAGTTATTGGGTATGATTTGAACTAAAATTTATCATTATGTATCCCACTCTTAAGAAGTCAAAATATGAATTATTTAATTTATTTTATTGAAGTGCTTGTTTAAAATATATTAAAGTACTCCCTGCATTTTAAATAATTAAAGAAACTTGAGCAACAGATTGAACAGTATAAACATTCAAGTTGGCTTTGTAAGCATATAGTACATTTAGAGCGACTTATAAGTATTATTTACTTATTCACCCATTAGTTTTATCTTTTTACAATTTAAAAAGTTTATAAATACTTCTCGTGCATTAAAAAATAAAAAATAAAAATAAATATGAAGATGTGTACATTAAAAAATAAAAAATAAAAATAAATATGAAGATGTGCTTTAGCACAATGGAGGCAATTCCCAAGGAAAAACTTTCGGATGAAAGGCTGTAAACGCAGTTTCAAGCCACCTGCAGTTCAATTGAAAATGGAAATATACATCCTTGCCATTCTCGTTGATTTACATAATTACAATTCAAAACACACCAAAAGCAAATAATAATACGCGTTTCATCATGGAACACTAGACGAGTAAATTACATCTCATGAACCAAGTACAAAAGGGGAAATAACAGGAAAAGACCCAATCCTTTGAAGGTATATTTGGTACGTAGTACTGAATAAGACCAATGTTGATACGATATCATAACTCCACCTTACTGAACAAGCCATAACAGTAATATCTAGTGAGTTAGCGGAGACTATTTAACTAAGACTCGCCTCTCCAGGTAGAAAATTGGTCATCTTCTTCCTTGACAAGCTGGTTTCCAGTACTACAAAATGGAGCAGGCCTTTTGCCCCTTTTTCTTCTTCTTCTTTTGCTTCGGTGGCTGGAGGACTACCTTAATTGCTGCATCAAATACGGCCTTCACGTTCTGCACAAATACATAGCCATCGTGAGAAACATGATAAAGGACTACGATCGCAGTCAAAAAAAAGAAGGGATATGTACCTGCTGTGTTTTTGAACTACACTCGATGAACACAGCAGCTCCGATTAGTTTCTTGAGTTCTTCTCCCTTCAAGGAAATTACGCACGGGTAAAATTAAGAGACCCCAAAATAGCATAGGAGAAAAAGAAATTGGTGATTCTATCTTACTTGTGATGTACTAATGGGCACTGCTCCAGGATGATCTACAAAGTATTGCCTATCATCTCTAAGATCTGTAAAAGATGAGTCTCATCAAATGTAAGGACACCTGCCCTTAAGATGAAAAGAATGCACAAAGAAATCTAGATTCAAACTTGCTAGGATTAGGCAAATCGAGCTTCAAGATGGTGTTAATCAACACGAGGTTCAAATGCCAAGATATTCTATTAGCAGACATTTAAACAAGGCTTTGTGACATATGATCTCAGTTTAATAAGTTATTTAACAAAACTATTTCGTATGTCAACTGATGGAAGAAGAGTATGTTAGTCCCCATTCATGAAAGCACGGGAGACATTCAAATTATCGTGGCATTAACTAAATGTGTTTGTGTATGCAACTGCAGGAGAAAGGGACGGATAAACAATTTATGTTTAAAACGACGGTTTCAGAGAACCAGTTTGGGTTTGTACACTAGAGATTAATGATGGTGGCTATTTACGTCTAAAGAATAATTGATGGTACAAGAAAAAGAAAGACCTCCGTAAACTTTAATCAATATATGTATTAACAATATACTAGGAGGCCTTGTTCTCAAAAAGTTTGGCGTCGTTTACAAAAAATCATTGTTCACTGTTCAATCAATCCAGCACTACATATTCAAAAAAACAAATGAAACTAAATCTTTTGCAACTATCGCATGATACAACCAATGCTTTACGAGAACAAGAACTTCAACAATCCATCTCCACTCCTAAAATTGGACAAAGGATCACACTGAAACTAACTAATTCTTAAAATGAAAAGAGCGGCAAAATGATAGAAAAGCATCACAAGACTCGGGGAAAGCTTACCGAGCTTTGTTCCCACAAGAATTATTGGAACACCTGGTGCATAGTGCCTTAACTCAGGAATCCACTAAAAAATTGAGGAAGAAAATATTTGTTGTCAGATTATTACACACAGTTGCTGCTCGTGAAATCAAACCATTATGTATATGACCATAGACCTATCACAACGATTTAGCTCTACAATGATTCTAACCTTCTTTGCAATATTTTCATAGCTGGCCTTGCTAATGAGAGAAAATGCAAGAAGGAAAACATCTGCTCCGCGATAGCTCAAGGGTCTTAATCTATTGTAATCCTCTTGACCTGTTACATTGTTTATGATGTAAGCCAAAATAAAAAGGAAAGTCTGGATGCACACGAGGAGTTTCTCACTTCCAGAAAAAGAATAATATATATTGAAAGAATTACCTGCAGTATCCCATAAACCGAGGTTAATGGTGCTACCATCCACAACCACATTTGCACTAAAGTTGTCAAAAACAGTGGGCACGTAATCCTGTTTTGAAACCGGCCAAAAATTATAAAGATTTCAGTATGTAACCATAGCTTGCTTGGTCTGTCATTCTCTTTAGCAGAGTCTATTTGGTAGTAACATTTAACATGAAAAATCAGAACATGCCATTAAAATTCATAAAGCAGCAATACGAGATACAACTTAAAGACGTGTTTATAAAAACAATAATGCTAAATTTACATTCATTCCCTTAAGTCATTGTTCACATCCCCTTTGTTTACAAAAAATTGTGCGTGGGAGATTTTTTTTTTTTGAAACTGTGTTGCTACGTAGCACAATGTAAACAATGATGTAAAAGATGACGTACATGTAGCATGATTGTTGTAAAAAAAACAATGACTTCCAAGAGAGCTAAATCTTAAGGACGGCATTGTGTTGGACAATACAATGTAAAGAACTACTGATTTTTGTTCTTCGTTAGTAGTGTCCTAGAACCTAACAAGATAAGACAAAAACTGGTGAACATGAATTACCTAAAAATAACCATTATCCTAACACATACAGATCATTGAAAGATTTTTTAAATTCAAGAAAAAAAATGGATGAAGAAGAAGCTTCACAACAGTCAGATAATCATAAGATTCTCGCAATCAGACACGATTTAATCCATCAATCATAATCCATATACATCTCAGTAGAGATTCAAATTAAATTTGAAATTCCTCAAATAACTAAAAGAGATTATAGTCAAGGGAAAAGAGAAAGAAAAAGAAAAAGAACCCTTCCATTATTACTTTATCAGCTCCCCGACCCACAAAAAAGGAAGAATGAGACAAGTAAAGAAAAAAGAAAAAGGGGCAATATTTGCAAAAAACCATCAAAAGTCAAAAGAATTTCAAAAAACAACAGAGAATTCTTGAAAAAAATCCCTTGAAATCAAATGTGAGAAATAATATATATTCTTTTTCGTTTTTTGCCGAGGTGGGGGGAACTGACCGTCGGAAAAGTGTTGCTGGTGTAAGAAATCAACATGCAGGTTTTGCCGACAGCTCCATCACCCACAGTCACACACTTTATGAACCTCGTAGCACTCATTTCCTACAATCTAAAGACAGCCACTGCTTAATTCTCAGTCATCTTCTGACAATTCTTGTCCGAATGTAATGCGACATAAATCAAGAAAGTAGACTCCCAATATCCAGTCAGTATAAACCACTCTACAATTTCAAAGCCAAATTTAGTCCAGATTCAAGAAAACAGTAGCTAAATTACAAGAAAGAAGTAAAGAAAATCACAGATCAATCACCTGTGGCTGTGACCGGAGAGAGGGGACAAACAATATGCAGGGTTGGTTGCTTGACTGGTAGAAAAACGATGCCAGCTTATTATTTTTATTTATCTTTAGGTTGGGAGTTGGGAGTTGGGAGGTGGGCTGGCTGTTTACAGTTTGGGTCCCTACTAAATGGAAATCCCGTTCACAAATTTTCTTATCGCCCTATTATTTTACTGGGGAATTTCGACTTTTGAAAAAAAAATACTATTTCTTTTATTCTTTCAGCTATATCATTACCAGCTCAGCTGTATGAAATATATGCTGCGACGTGCCTTCACTATTCAAGAAGAATGGTGCTACATTTCCCGAGATTAATAAATAAATACAATTATTGATAACTTAAGATATGATGAAGTCCTAATTGTGTGTACAATATTCATTTGGCAGATTTAGAACATGTTTGGCTGTGTTTCAGAAGTAACTTCAAAAATATTTTTTTGTTGAAATAAGTTATTCAAAAATATTGCACAAACTGCCATAATTATGTGTGCAATATTCATTTCGCAGATTTGGAGCATGTTTGTTGTGTTTAAGAAGTAACTTAAAAAATACTTTTTGTTGAAATAAGTTACTCAAAATTATAGCACAAACCAAACATATTGTAAATACAGTCGAAACAACGTCACAGAGATCTTTAGTATGCTTGCAAATTTTGATATCGATGTTACTTTTAGCTCCCATTTCCAAGCATTGAAAAAAAATATTATGAAGTAATTTTTTGTTCAAGAAGAGTCAAGTATTTAAGTACGAGACGTTGAGGTCGTAAATATAAGATCTAACTTTGTCAAGTTCACTATAGTAATTATGAATAAACAATAATAATACGTAATGACAGAAATGAGATTCTGAACTAATTTCTTTATTCATGAAGCAAGAGCCCATGTGCATTAGGTAAACAAATTCCAAGCTAATTATTTTTCCTCTTAATTAATTCCCCTTCCACTTTTTCATTTTTGTACCTTTGTGATTTTGTACCTTCGTGATTTTGTTGAGATTTTATTGCTAGGTCCTCGTTGGGACAGCATAATCTTGAGATTTATCATATAATTTGTCTGAGATATGGTAGGCCACTTAGTGGTTCATTTGAACATCTTGGAGCCTAGAGACCCCATCAAAAATCAATAGAAAAAAAAAATGAAATTGGAGTTTTAAGGGTCATTTGGTAGGCTTTTGAAAAGTTAAAAGTTGTTTCGAAAACTGAGAAGTTGCTTTTGAGCATATTTGGATAATTTTCTAAAAAATATTTTATTTGACTATAAGAACTTTCAGAGGAAGTCAACATAAGTTAGATTATTCAGGATGCTCTTTGTTAAAATTATGGTGTGACCCAAATTCTATTTGAAATCTTATTCGAAGTCTATTTCGAAAATTCCATTGAAAATTCTATTTGGAAGTCCAATTAGGAGTTGAAATTTGTGTTAGACTTGAAAATGTCAAGATATAGACCAGGGAGAAATTTTGGCGCTTTTTCACTACTTGGTCGCTAGCCTATCTCTAGAGCGATGCTGTCGGAATTCTGTACTGAAAGCTTCTGCCTGGTGCCTTCCTAGGCTCATCCGACTCAGGTTTGTTTTCGCGTTTTGACGCATTTCTTTCCATCTATACTCTACTTTTAGGGTTTTAGACGTCCCCTATATATATTTAGCTCTTCATTGTATTTTAAACTAAGTTAGATAAAGTTGCAAATACAGAATCTTTGTATTCTTTTTCCATATTTTAGTGAAATCTTCTTTACTCTGCAAAATTATTTTATTTTCATATTCTTGTGATCAACGTCATATTGTGCATATAATCTCTTATTTTCTTCAAGAGATTGGTATTAGAGCAATCTGATATCATCTTCGTTTTCAACAAATTGGTATTAGAGCCAAATGCTTGGAAATTCCAATTTAAGAGCTCAGCTTGATCTTTGTAACGACAACCATGAAATATGATATTCCGCTTTTGGATTGCAGCATAAGATTTTCGTTGTGGCATGTAAAGATATGAGTTGTGCTCACTCAGATGGATTTGACGACGTATTGTTGGATTTTGACAAGATGTCCACAACGTAGAGCTGGAGGAAAAACAACAGAGGGATCGAAAGGCCTATCTCAGATTCATCTTCATTTTTCAAATAATATTCTTCCCAACGTTTTAAAGGAGAATTCATTCAGTGCATTATGGTTAAAATTGAAGCAATTATGCATAACAAATAGTCTAACTAGCAAATTGCATATGAAGCAACGTCTATATTCTGATCGTATGACAAAAGACACATCCCTTGAAGATTATATTTTAAGGAAATCGTCACTGATTTAGAAACATTGGAGGTTAAATAAGATGAAAAAATATTTGGGTTTGATTTTGTTGTGTTCTTTGCTCGTTTCATATGTCTTTTAGAGATACGATCTTATTAGTCATGATACTCTCACCATTAAAGAAGTCTATAATGCTCTATATTCAAAGGAGAAAATGAAGCATCTTGTTAGATCTAAGGTTCATAAAGATGGATGGCCTCGTTGTTCATGGTGGTCGTGTAAGGGACAAATTAAAATCAAACTTAAATTTTATAATTATTGTAAGAAAAAGTGGCATTTGATAAATGATTGTTATAAGTTGAAGAATAAAGAAAAATTCGATGCAAATCAGCAATCAGAAACTTCAGAGGAAGCCAAAATTGTAGAAAATTGTCATAGTGATGGAGAACTACTTATTTCTGACTATGACTCTAAATTTTATGAGGATTGGATTCTCGATATAGCTTGCACTTTTCTTAGTTTCGAAATGTGTTGTGGTAATTAGAAATAATACATCTTGTAGGACAGCTAGTATTGATTGAGTTATAATAAAGATGTTTGATGTGACAGTTAGAACACTTGATGCAGTGAGATAGGTTCCAAATTTGAAAAAAAAAATCTTATCTCCTAGAGTACTCTTGATTCAAGGGAGTACAAATACATCGTTGAAGGTGAAATCCTAAATGTTAGTAAAGGAGCCCATGTTTTGTTGAAGGGACAGATAAAATCTCAGTTATATATCTTGCAATGTTATATAGAATCTTGGATCAATCAGCATATTTTAATAACTCATATGAATTTGGAGTTGGATTATGTACCATTGGAATCTATTTTGGAGTTTTCTTTGAAGAATACATCTTAGTTGAATTTATAAGTTATGGGTAATGCCGCTTTGCCACCATTATTAGCGGTGTCATTATATTCAATTACTAGTAACAAACCTATTTTTTTTTTATCATAAGTCTCCGCATAGGTGCAATGTTGTTGATTTAGTTGATGGTTTGAATGTGGTTAAATGTGTTGTTTCTAGCCAAGATCATTCTTTTGATTCATTCAGTTGTGGTAATTCTATTGTATGGCTTATTTTTGCCATATTTGGTGATGTCCAAGACCAGTGCGTGGAATTTTGTTAATACTTTGTTATTGAGTTTTATCCTAATTGGGTGACAGAGTTTTGGGGAATATATCCAATTGGAAATTTTGATAGAAAATTTCGTTTGTGTTTTTTATTGAAGAGTTGAAGTTTATTCCTTATAGTGAAATTTGTCTCCAAGTGGAAAATATTTGAAGTTTGTTCATTGTAATGGAATTCACTCAAATGACGCTATCAAAATTCTGTACAAAGAGCTGGTGCTCGAGTGGCGCCAACGCTGCCCTCCTAGCGCTCAAGCGGCGGCTCATCCGATCCTGGTCCATTTTCGCGTTTTGTACTTTAGACTAAGTTAAACAAAGTTATAAATACAAAATCTTTGTATTCTTTCTCCATATTTTAGTGAAACATCATTTACTCTGCAAATTATTTTGTTCTTGTATTCTTATGATCAATTACTTCATATTAAACCTATAACCTCATATTTTCTTCAACAAATTAGTTTCAGAGCAATCAAATATCGTCTTTATTTTCAACACTCTTCTATAACTATAAGAAGTAGAAGAAGAAGCACAACTAGAAAAATTGTAATGATTATTTTCTACTTTTGCATTCCTTATGGAAAGTTTGTTTTCCGATTTATAAGTACAATGAGTACCTTCTTACAAGCATATATTAAAGGTGAGTTTGTTAGGTTTTTAGTGTTGGCAATTCTATGGACAAAATGACTAATTTGTAACATGTTGTAAAAGTCAAGGACCTATGGTACAATTTGTACAAATGTGTTATAGGGTCAGGGTTTGAGCATGAAAAGAGAAGAAACACGGCGCTGCATTTCCGCTAGTTTTTCGCCCAGTTGGCACTCGAGCAACAAAAACAGAATGCATGTCGTCCACCTGTCGTTGAGATCTCACTCGAGCAACAGTACATCGCTCGCCTATCGCTGAGTCCTTGCTCGAGGGACATGTCGATCCGAAAAACCCTATTTTGTTGTTTTGAAGTATTTTTTCCGACTCGTTCAACCTAATTACCCTCTCCTATAAATACTCAAGCCTATGCACGAATTGAAGTGTGGTTGTTCATTGTGCATCTTTGCTATAATCTATTTTCTCTTAATTTTATACAACCACAAAATTGGGGAAAACATCAAATCCATTGAATCCATAACACCTACTTCCTAAACACTTTTGGGAAGGAATTTTCTCGGTTGAACTTCAGAGGGTACTGAAAGTTGTGAGAGGTTGGACAACGAGTGCGGAAAGAGCACAAGGCCTTGGAATAGGTTCTTGGAATTCCACTTGAAAAAGACAATTGCAGAAGATCTTGGAGTTAGCAAGAATAGATCGGAAAGTCTAGTGGAGTTAGCTAGATAGCATCGACTGTAACTCACTCTGTATTGTCTATAGTGGAAGTAACTGGCTTGGTCCCGTAATTTTTACCTAGTTGGATTTCTCTGTTATCAATATTGTGTTATTTACTGCTTTCCTTATTACTGCGACAATTGAATATATGATAATTGGACTTGTATGCTTAATTATCTAGAAACAATTAAAAGTGACTTGTTGCTTTTGATTGATTCATTCCGCGCATAGGGTCAAAACTAAAAACGGTTAAGTAACTGTTACCCCCCCAAAAATTAGAGGCTCCAAATCAGCACTTCACGTGAGCTGCCACGTAAGCAGCATATCCACATGGGCAGCCACGCACACCCAGTAGTTAAATTGACGGAGAGCCAGTTGGAAGGTCTTCAGAGAAGGTTACAAGGTCAAAGTCAACAAAAGCTATGGCTATCCAAGGCTCCTTCAAGAGCCAAAACAATGTTTGTCCGATGTCCATTCAGCCCTAATAATGGAGGCCTACTTGAAGCCCTTCCACATGGATTTGATCCAACGGCTTTCACGTCATCTAGACTAGTATAAATAACTTCTCTTTGTATAAAAAGGGGTTGGCATCAGTATCTTCTAAGCAAACACGAAATATATTCTTCTCTTGAAACCTTTTATGAGATTTTACATACTTGGTTCTTTACATATTTTCGACAAACAGAATAGCAAATATATCAAGATTCCAATACAAACGTGTTATCATTCTACATCATATCTATCATTCCACATATTCCATTACAAAAGAGATATCTAATATGGAAAATCAATCGGGTGTTCGTTGATAGCGCGAATACCGTTGTAATCATATCGTCGAGGTCCGAACATCTTTGTCTCTTGCTGAAAAGTGCCTCCCGCGTCCATTCCAGTCAAACTACCGATTCCATTCCGATAGAAACGCGCCGGATCCGTACTTGACGTGACAAGAGTGGACCTGGTATCTGTTGAGTTTATTTTTTGGGGTCAACAGTAACAATCATTTGGTAACTTAAAAATTGTTAAGTTGGTAATCCGTGAACTGTTAAGTGGTATCCAATGCGAAACCTGATTTTTCAATTGTTATCAGAGCCTAAATTCGTTCTTTAACCCATATTATCTAGATGAGTATTTCATTATCTGTCCCGCCATATTTTGATGGCAGTAATTATGCCTACTAGAAGGTTAGGATGAGAGCATTTTTTAAGTCCATGGATGAGCGTATTTGGCTTAGTGTTGTGAATGGTTCGGCTGAACCTAGTTCTACGGTCAATAATGAAGTAATCACCACTCTCATTGCTAATTGGATTATAGCGAACTTAGCTGAGTGTAACTTGAATAACAAAGTCTTACATGCCTTATTTATGGCAGTCTCTCCGGAATAGTTTAGACGAGTGTCAATGTATGAGGTAGCCAAAGAGGTTTAGGATATTCAACAAACCACAAAAGAAGGAATTCAGGCGGTTAAAAACTCTAAATTATAGATGTTAACTACTAGCTTTGAAGAAATTCGGATGAATGAAGATGAAACTTTTGATGATTTTTATACGAGTTTAAATCACATAGTAAATTATAGTTTCAACCTAATTGAGAGAATTCTGGAACATAAGATAGTCAGAAAAATTCTTATATCCCTATCAGAAAGGTTTAGACCTAAAGTTACGACAATAAAGGAGAGTAAGGACTTAGATTCCACTAAGATTGAAGAGTTGGTTGGATCTCTCCAGACATATGAACTTACATTAGGTAAATCTAAGATTGAGAAGTCAATTGCCTTGAACATCATTAGAGATGAAGATTTTGACTCTACCCATTCAGATTCTTCTAATGAAGAGGAGTTAGCTTACCTTGCTAAAAAATTCCAAAAATGGTTAGGAATAAACAAAAACCTCAAGAGAAGCATAGAAGTGGTCCTAGTGGATCTAGGAAGAGTTCTAAAACTGTGAGTAGGTGAAATCCAGATAATGCTATGAATACTACTTCACTGATGACGAGTCCAACTCGGACAATCAGAGTGAGAAATTAACTCGTGAGGGAAGTGGAGAATATATTACCTTTACTACGAGAATTAAGAATAGATCTGATAAGGAGAGTGAGAAGGCTAAGAGCATAAGTAGTAGTGAGAATTCAAAAGAAGATTCTGATAGTGAAGAAGATTCTGATAGTGAGGGAGATATTTATGAGGGTTATGATAGAATCTATGAGGAGAATAATAAGATTATAACAAAAAATAAAGCTTTAAAGTACGAGAGATATGGAACTTGAGTCAGAAAACGAGAAACTCGTAGTGTACATTCAATAATCTACCTCTACCCTGAGTGAGTTGAAATTCAAGAATGAATCTTTAAATACTCATGTTAGGAATCTCACTAGTGAGTTTGAAAAAACCTCTAGGAGAGCTAATGAGCTGACAGTTGAAAAGGACTTTAGAAATCTTCTGAGCGACCTAGAGCATTCCAAGTCTCAACTTCTTGTCTTTTCTAGTTGTTCTAAAAAGTTGGATAACATTTTAGGAATGGGTAGCCTGCTGGTAATAAGGGAGGTCTAGGATATAATAAAAATGATCATAATGTTGCTTGTACGTTCAAGATCACATTTGTCCCTGGTACTAACCAGCTTAAACATGTGCCTAACCCTGAACCTAAGAATAAGAGATATATATGACAGAGGCATACTCGACAACGTAGGACCCTCCAACCTAGGAATAGATATCACGATCTCATAACTTTGATCCTAGTTTTATCCATACATGTTTTCATTGCGATGAGTTATGACACATAAGGCCTAGGTGTCGTCATTTCCTGAACATAAATAGAAATCGGAACTTAAATAGAAATAAAAATCAGGAATTTGTTGGTCAAATTAACTTTCTTATTAATTAGGTGAGTCAAATGACCAAGTTAATGACACGGATAAATGGGAATATTCTTGTCACTAGGCAAGTTTGGTGAAGAAAAGTGATCTGAATTTTTTTGAAATAGACCAGGTGCTCTTAAAGGTAAGAGCATTTGCATACCTAACTTTTTAGGCATTGTTGGTGCATGCCCGTGCTTTATCACTGTATGACATTATTTATGCATACATCATATTTGTTTATTTGCTTTCTAGGTAGAAAACTCATGCATATTTTTTATGTGTTTGACATTTATTTTTTTGTGCTTGGTCATTTCATGCTTTAAAATAAAAAAACAACAAAAAAAATGAAAAAATGCGAAAAATTGTTTTTACAGCATAATATATAATATACTTGAATTTGTTTGTTGCATGGGTTTAATCCATGAGCTATAATATATTTTTCATTGCTGGTTTAGGTTATTATGGAGTACTTAGTATATGTGTCTTCATGTACCATCTGCACTGCACATACTATGATATTATTAGGGACTCAACTGCGCGTGTGAGATTTGAGATGACAATCATATGTTGTAAGGTGACTTTGAAGATGAATTGACCTTATTTATTAGATTTAAGCTCAAATTTATCAACGATAATAAAAAAAAAACTCAATATCTTACGTTCTTTTTCAAAGCCTATTTGATTCGAGTAATTAAGTCTACAAGGTTTCTCATAACCCGATGTCTATGGTCAACCGACTTGGGTTGACCGATCTAAAGCTCGCTACATGGGCCATTTTAGTAGGTTAATGGACTTAAAATGTAAAAAATAATAATGAGTTTAAAAT
>CAIGRO010042029.1:0-14695 GCA_903798355.1 Fraxinus baroniana | reverse complement strand
CCCCCCCCCCCCCCCCCAACCCTCACGTGACCTCCTTTTCTTGGTTTTCATTGAATTTGTTTTCCCACCACTTTGATGGGAAAATGATTTTTCACCTTTTTTATTTTTTTAGCAATGGAAACAAATTCTATCTCCAATTGTAACAAATTATATTCTTTTAATGGATAATTCCCACGCAAAACAAAGTCAAATGAACATCAAAAGATTCAAAATTTCAATATTTTCCACGTGAAAAATTATACTAATTAAACGCAATTAATTAACAATTCACAGGAAAACATTATCAAGCAATTCAAATTTTTTTCACCCAAATTCCACCCTTGCAATCAAATGGACCCTAAATTATTTCAGTTTTACTTGATTGAGGGGGTGTTTGGTGTAGATTAAAATCAGATTTTAAGTGGATTGTGCTAGAAGTTTTCGAAATGTGTGGTTGAAAAGATGTGGAACACGTGAAAGATGTGGTTAATATTAATTGTTTAACTTTTACTTAGATTAAAATTCGGTCCAAACAGGCTCTGAATTAGATCCCTTCTCCAGATACTGTTTAGAATATTCTGTCCAGTTGCAATGAGTACCATCTACATTATATTTACTCAGTGATTAATAGTACCACAAGACGCTGTTCAGTTTTACGTGTCCAGTTGCAACATTTTTTCTCCTATACGCATCTAGCGTGCATGCGATGATTCAAAATTTATGATATTGTTCATTTTTTTCACTGATCTGTAGAGGATGGAGGTGTGATATGGGAGTTTGACAAATAAAGGCCATGATGATGTCTCGAGTTTGACGGTACACTGATGTTATATGTTACAGTTCGCAATGCTTGTACGACCAGTACGTGATTATGTTTTCGACCGTCTGTAATTTTGATTTAACTTTTGTCAACAAATGGTATATTTGGAATGGTTTATGTTGTTCATATCACCTAATTCAAAGGTTGAATATGCTGTCATAAGTTGCCCTAGTTTGGGCTCCATTAAAATGAAATTTTGGGAGAAAATGTACATAACAGTGATTTTTTAATATATTTTTGGAAAATGTATGGTTAAAAAGCAAGGAAAAACTTTGAATTTGCATGTAATGTTATTTTATGCGGGTAAATTTCACAAACGGTCACTGAAGTTACACGAAAATAACAAAATGGTCACTAAAGTTTAAAACTTATAGAAATGGTCATTGAAGTTTCATGCGGTTTCAAAAACGGTCACTGAACTTAGTTTTAGTATTATTATGTTTTAATTTAAATTTAAAGTACCAAAACACGTGGACATAGAAACTGGAGGACCTTAAGTGCAAAATTTAACTTAAAATCTTCCTAAACCTAGACCACCACTTTTCGCACCTCATTCCACCCCATTTTGGACACCAAAACCACCAAATCAACACACCATCTTAAAGCCCTCACTTTCCTCTATGCAACCCACCCAAGAACAGCCTCTACCTCCGACGATGGTTGTCAGACTTCGTTCTAAAGTGGGCCTCTCGCACAACAATCAGTTTTGTGCTGTGTGAGAGTCCCACTTTTGGATGAAATTCGACCACTTTCCATCTACCGAAACAACCGGAGCAACACAACCTTGAAGCCCTCGCTTCCCTCTACGCAATCCACTCAAGAATCATCCTTAAATTCTTTGAAAAGTGGTCGAAATTTCATCCCAAAGTAGGCTGCTCGCACAGGAAAAACTGCCAACATCAACTTTGGGACGCAATTCCGGCCACTTTCCGGCGGATTTAGGATTGATTCTTGGGTGGGTTGCGTAGAGTACAGCTAGGGCTTCAAGACGGTATGTTGTTCCGGTGGTTTTTGTGGTCGGAAAGTGGTGGAATTTGGTCCCAAAGTGGTGGTTAGCATTGCTATTTTGTACAAGCACGCCACTTTGGGACGAAATTTCAGTCACTTTCCGGCGGATTTAGGAGTGATTCTTGGGTAAGTTACGTAGAGGACTTGAGGTCTTCAATATGATGTGTTGGTTTGATGGTTTTGGTGGCCGGAAAGTGGTGGAATTTGATCCCAAAGTGGCGGCTGACATTGCTGTCCTATGCGAGCCCACCACTTTGGGACGAACTTCCAACCACTTTTTGGCGGATTTAGGATCGATTCTTGGGTGGGTTGCGTAGAGTACAGCGAGGGCTTCAAGACGGTGTGTTGTTCCGGTGGTTTTGGTAGCCGGAAAGTGGTGGAATTTGATCCCAAAGTGGCGGCTGGCATTGCTGTTCTGTATGAGCCAGCCACTTTGGAACGAAATTCCGGCCACTTTCCAGCGGATTTAGGAGTGATTCTTGGGTAGGTTACGTAGAGGACATTGAGCTCTTCAATACGGTGTGTTGGTCCGGTGGTTTTGGTGGCCGGAAAGTGGTGGAATTTGGTCCCAAAGTGACGGCTGGCATTGTTGTCCTGTGCGAGCCCACCAATTTGGGACGAACTTCCGCCACTTTCCGGCGGATTTAGGACCGATTCTTGGGTGGTTTGCGTAGAAGACAGAGAGGGCTTCAATGTCATGTGTTTTTTTTTTTGGTTTTGTTGGCTGAATAGTAGAATTTCATCTAAAAGTGGGCCTCTCGTACAGCACAAAACTGTCGACTGTGCAAGAGGTCCACTTTGGGACGAAATTCTGGCCACCACTGTGGAAGGTAGGGGCTATTCTTGGGTGGGTTGCATAGAGGGAAACAAAGGCTTCAAGATGGTGTGTTGGTTAGGTGGTTTTAGTGGCCGGAATGTGGTGGAATGGGATGCGAAAAGTGGTAGTCTGGGTTTGGGGAGATTTTAAGTTGAATTTTGCACTTGAGGTCCTCCAGCTTCTTTGTCCACGTGTTTTGGTGCTTTGGTGTTGAATTAAGACATAATAGTCCTAAAACTAAGTTTAGTGCCCATTTTTGAAACTGTATGAAACTTCAGTGACCGTTTTTGAAACCGCATGAAACTTCAATGACCATTTATGCAAGTTTTAAACTTTAGTGATCGTTTTGTTATTTTCACGTAACTTCAGTGACCGTTTGTGAAATTAACCCTATTTTAAACTGAAATTGGGCTAGAATGAAATAGATGTGGTTTCGGTAGGTTAAGCTGTGTGGTGGCCATAGTGGCAACCATGGGTCGTGTTATTAGCGCAGAAAATTTCTAAGTTGTGTGGCCAAAAGATGACCGTTGTGGGTATTTTTTTTTTTTTAGGGAAAAATGCATGATTCAGGTATTTACTTTTACGAAATCAAAAATCAGATCTCAATGTTTAAATTTGCAAAACTCAGGTTTTTCCATGAATTAATTAATTATATTTTACAATTAATCTATTAAATTAAATATTTCATTGTAATATAATATAATTGACCCACCCCACCTCCACCGCTTCGGCCACCAGCGACTGTTATCCGACATGCTTAATTCTGGTGACTATTTTTCGGTGACTGCTCCGATTCCAAGGCCACAGATTATTTTGTGGTCACACATGAAAAATTTATAGGTCACAGATTTTTAATTGATCACATAACTAGGTCACAGACAAAAAAAATAAAAATAAAATAAAAAATCAACCACCGTCCACAGATCCACCACCACCGCTCACCCACACACATAGATCCGCCACCACACCCACAGATCCGCCTCCAAACACACAAAGATCAGCCACCCCCCACAAACAGCGCACACCCACAACACATCATCGCACACCCACCACACTGCTATTCTATCACTCAAAAAAATAATAAAAAATAAAAATAAAATAAAATACTGGCAACAGCGTCGACACTGCTGCCGCTGCTGTGCGACACAGCAGCGTGTCGCTACGCTGCTACGTCGCGCAGCAGATTGAGGGGGGGAGAAGAAAGGGAGGGGACGAGATGGGGTGGGAGGAGAGGAGGGAGAAGGGGGTGGTGGCGGCGGGTGAAAGAGGGAGGAGATATGAAATGGATTAAGGTTTAAATAAGATATTATATTTAAAATAAAGTTAGTGGTGGTAGGTAGTGAGGTGGGTATATAGATTAATTTAATTTAAAATATTATTATTAATATTAATTGTGAAATTAAAACCTGATTTTTTATTAAATAAAGTAAAAACCTGATTTTTTAAAACATAAAACTAAATACCTGATTTAGTGTAATTTCCTTTTTTTTTTTTTTAATTCTCTAGAGATTAAATGGGCTTGGACAATTTTTCAAAATTTCAAACCAAGTGTCTTTTTCTAATTTTCTATTTTGAGAAATAGTTTTTCAAAATGACAACCCAAATATGTTTCAAGCAATTTTAAAATGGACTTTCAAAACAGTAAATTGAAGATGAGTTCTTCATAAAATGGTGCTCAGACAAGGGCTTAATTTATTTAACATTTGAACAATTAAAAAATTCGAAAAAAAAATATATTCAATTGAACCATTAAAGTAGTTATAAAAAAATTTAATACGTTTATAATCCATAAAAACATAATTTACTAAAGTATCTTTCAAAGTTGAATTATATTAATAACCAAACCAAACCAAACCAAAAATGAAGATTTCATTACATAATGCTAGGTTCGAAAAAATTTAACTATCTAAGTAATAGTTTTTCTAATAAATTCTATACATAAATATTAACTGACTTAATAAAATATGTCATTTCAAGTTTTAAACTGTGCAACGTACTTCGCTAATTTTAAAAAATAAAAGGATACATAAACAATCCTTCACATTCAAAACCCTCACATATCGTGTTATAAATTCAAATAATAATTGAAAAGTAGGTTAAAAAACTTTTTAAATTCTAATAATAATTGAAGGATGAATTAGGAATTATACAAAATTAATGAGGATATTATTGTCTTTCAAAAGTTTCTCATCATTCCTCACTTTCTAAGTAGGGTAATTATATTCACACCACAATTTTTATTTTTTTACACCACATTTTAATTACACTTAAGGTTATTAATCTTTGCTCATTATAACATTTATGTCCCTAATGATTTTTCATGTCATTTTTATCATCAAACTTTTCATTACTTAACATATCTTGTATTTGACAACAATTTTATGTTCAAAAGTCCGTTGAAATTGCGTAAAATAACATATTTCTCCATTATATTTTTTTGAAAAATGAATAAAAGTGCAAAAAATCATTTTTTCCTCATTTCGAAAGATGAAAATAAAATATTTTGATATAAATTATCATCAAGGACGATACATACTAATTAATAGATGGTTAAAGATAAGGGGTCGACGAAAAAAAGTTAAGAAAATAATTACTACAATAAACAAAGATTGAAGAGTTTAACTGCAATTAAAATGTCGTGTATCAAATAAAAATTGTGGTGACAATATATCCACCTTCTAAATATTGTGGATTAGTTAGTCCAATTTTCTATTTTAATTGTTATTCTTTTTTTTTTTTCTACGTCAAGATATTTCAATTCATTCTCTCTTATTGTATAAATGTTTTTTGTCCAACGTTAAAAAAAAATGTGATCTTGAATTCATAATTTATACATTATTATGTAAATAATGTAAATTTAACTTAAAATGATTACTAAAATTATTTTCTTATACACGAATAATGATTTTTTTAATACTTATCGTTTAATAAAGATTATAGAATGAAGATTTACGATGTTATTTTTCTTTTGAAAGTATCGTAGTATACTTGAATTAATGTGAATCCGTGTAACAATAGTAGCTACGAAACCCACACAAGATTGATTCAAACCTAAGAAAGCCAAAAATCAATGTTCAAACTTAATTAAAAAATATTGAACCAAAGAACCAACACAATCGTCGACAATATGTTGACTCTGTGATTACAAAATCAAGAACCTTACTCGATTTGTTTGAATACCACAAAAAATAATCTTGATAAGTTCATAATTAATTGCATGAAGAATAACAAGAAAATAATAATGCGCTAAAATAAATCTTTCAATAATTGTGTGTTTTACAATGAAAATAATATCCCTATTTTTATGGAATCCCTAAAACTCTAGTAAAAAGGGAATTAATTCCAAAAATAACAAAAGATATCACAAAATAGAGTTTTAACTAAAATAGAAGATTGCGCGAAATTTGAAAAATTCGAGGTCGGGAAATACACTATGCGGCCACATAGAGTAAGTATATGCGGTCACATAGATCAACTGGGGTTCTCCTTTGTGGCCTCGGTAAAGGGGCATGCGACAACTATGCGGTCACATAGTTGTTCTGTCCAGCTACTCCATCCATTATTTAAATCAAGTTGCTCCACTTCGTTTCATTTTGGGCATCATCTCACATGCCCAAAATGAAACTTGTCCCTTTACTTGCCGTGATCACTGTTTCTTCCATCGCGTCTCGAGTAAATAGTCCCACTACTTCTTTGACCCGCATCACTCGTGACCTAGTCATAGGTCATTTTTTAACGGTCAATGGATCCTTGCCCGAACTTGTCTTCGTATTATGGATCACATCACTCCCTCCCATTTCGAAATGATTCGACCTCAAATTTTAAACCTACATCAAAGAGAGAACGATCAGAGACATTAAAGGTAGTCGAAACATTATACTCACATGTAAGGTCCAACTTATAGGCATTATCATTGATCTTTTCAAACACTCGGAATGCTCCATCACTCATCGATTACAACTTTGACTTCTTCTGATCTGGAATGTGTTATTTCCTCAAGTGTACCCAAATCCAATCTCCTTGTTCAAATATAACGCGCTTTCGTCCCTTATTTGCTTGAGAAACATAATGCTCATTTTTCTTTTCAATTTGCAACTTTACTTTTTCATGGAGTGATTTCACTAAGTCGGCTTTCTTCTTTCCATCTAAGCCACTCCATTCATTCACAGGTAAAAGAATTAAATCCAAAGGTGTTAGTGGATTAAAATCATATACAATTTCAAAAGGTTAGTAAGAAGTAATCGAATGTGTGACCAAATTCGATTAATGGTAAACACTCATTCCAACTCTTCTAATTCTTATTAACTATATTGCATAACAATTGTATCATAATCCTATTAACTACCTCAATTTGCCAATCTGTTTGAGGGTGAAAAGTAGTAGAAAACAATAGCTTGGTTCCTAACTTATACAAAATCCTCCAAAAGTGACTAAAGAATTTAACATCCCTATTCGATACAATGCTGCTAGAAATTCCATGTAGGCACACTACTTCTTTAAAGAATAAATCTGCAATATTGGTGGCATCATCAATTTTATGACATGGATTAAAATGTGTCATCTTACTAAATCTATCTACCACCACAAATATACAATCTCTTTTTTTTTTAGTTCTAGGTAAACTCAACACAAAATTCATAGACATATCTACCCAAGATTCACTAGGAATAGGTAATGTCGTATACAAACCCTTAGATTTAGCCTTTTTCATATGATTCGTATAAATTAGAAAAAATTGGATCATTAGCATACATGTCTTTAACATATTTAAATCCTGACAGTTTGACATCTAAAGTACTTAGAAGTACGTACCTCAATGATAAAGCATCCGCTACCACATTTTCTTTACTTTGTTTTTACCGAATAACATATGAAAATGTCTCGATAAACTCCATCCACCGTGCATATCTCTTGTTTAGCTTATTGACCCCTTAAATGCTTCAAGGACTTGTGGTTAGTGTAAATCACAAATTCCTTTGGCCATAGATAGTGCTGCTATGTCTCCAAAACTCGAACAAGTGCATACAATTCCTTGTCATATGTAGGATAGTTGAGAGCTGGTCCACTTAACTTTACACTAAAATAACCTATTGACCTTCAATCCTGCATTAAGACAGCTCCAATACCTATTCCTGAGGCATCACATTCAATTTCAAAAGTATTGTTAAATTTAGGTAGTGATAAAATCGGTGCAGTACACAACATATCCTTAATAATATTAAAAACATGTTCTTGTTCAACGTTCCAATGAAATCCTACACTCTTCTTTATAATTTTCGCAAGTGGTGTGGCAAGTGTGCTAAAGTCTTTAACAAAATGCCTATAAAAACTAGCTAACCCAAGAAAACTTCTTACCTCAGATATACTTTTAGGTGTTGACCATTCCTAATGGATTTGATTTTCTCCACATTCACTTCAATACCCTTTGCACTAACGACATAATCAAGAAAAATAATTTTGTCTATGCAAAATGTATTCTTACCTTAAGGCCACAAACACACATCTTAAATGCCCTATATGTTCATTTAGATTCTTACTATATACCAAGATGTCATCAAAGTAAACTATTACGAATTTACCTATGAATGTACGTAAAATATGATTCATTAATATCATAAATGTTCTTGGTGCATTAGTAATCTAAATAGCACGACTAACAACTCATACAACCCATATTTAGTTTTAAAAGCGGTTTTCCATTTATCTCCTTCCATCATCCCAATCTAATGATAACTAATTTTAAGATCAATTTTACTAAATATGCACAATCCATGTAATTCATCCATTATATCATCTAACCTAGGAATATGATGACGATGCTTTACTGTTATATTGTTGATGGCCCTACAGTCGATACACATCCTCCAGGTTCGATCTTTCTTTGACACAATTAGCACTGTCACGACATATGGACTCATACTTTTTCTCACATACCCTTTGTTGATCAATTATTCTACTTGCCTTTGAAGTTCTTTAGTCTTCTCGGAATTACTCCATAAGCCGGCCTGCTTGGAATAACAGATCTAGGTACTAAATCAATTTGATGTTCAATACCTCAAATGAGTGATAGCCCACTGGGCATATCTTCCGGGAACACGTCATCAAATTCATGTAACAAAGAAGTATCCAAACTAGGGAGGGGTGTATTTGATTCTTCAAGATTGAGGAGTAACTCTTTATAAACCAACAAGATCATTGGTTGGTTCTCAACTGTCGTCCTCTTCAACTCACTTCCCTTTACAAATAAATTTACTTTTGAGTTTTCTCACCCCTCATATGACTTTTTATCTCTATTCTCTTGTGGCTCTACTCTTTTTCTCATAATTAGCCACCTCACTATTTTTGCTTTTGCTCTCTTGTTGTGAAATCAATCGCACTCCCTTTTTCTCTTAAACTTTTTTCGTCCTCATTTTTCAATTTGATTTGATTTTCATACACTTGTTGTGGTGTCAACGGTGCAAGAGTAATAGATTTTTCATCCTTAGTAAAGCTGTACCAATTTTTGTACCCATTATAAATCACTTTCCTATCATATTGTCATGGTTTTCCTAACAAAATATACACGGCATGCGTAGGAACTACATCACACATCATTTCATCATGATACTGCCCAATTGAAAAACTTACGAACACTTGTCTATTCACATTAACCTCTCCACATTCATTCAAACATTGAAATTTGTAAGGCCTGTGCTGTTTTAGCATAGTTAATCCCAGCTTTTCAATAAGTGTAGTGTTATCCACGTTGGTACAACTACCCCCCATCAATAATCATCTTCATACCGTCACTATTTCATTTGCAAAAGAGTATTTATAGTAGGTTTGTGTGATTGTTACTTACAATAATGAAGCTAACATGATAATTATTATATTGCATGACTTTAGCCCAGAATAATTATTATATCTTAGTAAGAACATTGGAGATACTTTTTAACTGAATAAATTTTTAGTAATTATCAGCTAGGACAATACTATAAACAATTGGTGTAAAGTCTTCTCTCCATCTCTTTGTTTAGACAATTTAACTCCACATTCTACGAGGGTGCTGGTGGTTTACAATTCGTCATTTTAAACATTTTAAGAATTTGTTTTGTATATCATTTTTTAGAGATAAATATCTCTTATCTCTTTGTTTCACCTCAATTAGATATTTGTAGAAAAGGTTATGACCATACCATGTCTGCCAGAACACTATAAATAGGTTGTCTTTATAAATGGTAAAGGAGATTTTGGATGATATTTGGAATATTGATTCTAATATACAAGAAGACACTCAAGAAAAATACTCTCAAGACATTTTCTTGCTCATTCTATATTTATCAGTTTGAATGGGTAAGGAGCATGCAGAGCCAAGGAAGATACCCAGCCTCTCTATATGTAGCCCAATGAAATGCATTCCACGACCCCTCATAAGGAGGTTACTGCTACAGCAAAGAGGAGGTCCGAAGCCAAACGACTAACTATCCATACTACACAATGGAGGAAGGTCCCCAAGAAAGGGAAAGTGGGGTTGATGCATCCTCCAACTATGCAACTAACCAACCCATTGAGGTCCAGTACAAATTTCCTCAAAATTACAACCAAGAGGACACGCCCTAGAGGTGGAGAAGCGTCTTTGACAGACTAAGCCCAGGGTTGCCCAGGAATAGGCAAGCTCAATCTCTCCCTACACCTAGAAATAAGCAACATGAACTTCCTCGGTTTGAAAGGCATGAACCAGGTTATGATGAAGTGCCTCGGAATCCTTCCTCTAGAAATAGGCGTGAGAGGAGAGCGAAACATGCTAGGAACCAAGCAGGACCTTCCCAACCACTTCCAAAAACTCAGGCTAGGGAAGATGATGATTCAGATTGTTCACAAAGGTCCTGCAATCTTGACGACAACGATGATAACTTACCATTTTCACAAGGGATTAGGAATGCCCCTATACTAAACCATATCACGTTTCCTAAAATTCCCAAATATGATGGGATAGGCGACCCTATGAAGCATCTTAATAGCTTCAAGGCACACATGAGTCTTAGAGGAGCCACTGTTGCCATGAAGTGTAGAGCGTTCCACTTAACTCTATGTGGAGCAATTGAATTCATTATTGTACACAAGACTTCGGGAAGAAAGCATCCGAATTTGGCTAGACTTCAAGAAGATTTTTCTTAAGTGCTTTGCAACCAGCAAAGAGGGAGAATGACCAATACAACGCTTACAGGACATGAGACAGCACCAAGGCGAGTTGTGGAAAAGCTTCTTGTCCCGTTTTGCTGATGAGATGACCTACTGTGTACAAGTGACAGATTGGGAAGTTTGACAGCCTTAAGAAGATGACTGGATATGAACTTTCTCTTTTGGAAAGATTTGCAAAACAAAGACTACTAGTTATGATGCCTTATTGGAAATGATAAGGCGAGAGATCGTCAATGAAGAATTGAAAGATCACAGAAATAGGGCGAACTAAGGATTCCTACCTCCTCAAAGGTAAAGATGAAGAGGTACAACCTCACATTTAATAGATCATCAGGTCTGATAGATGACCTCTCTCAACCTATGACAGATGTTGGAATCAAATATTGTCGGACGAAGTTTGGATACCTAAGTCATAAAAAAATTGTTATGACTGAAAAAACAAACAAGATACTAGAACTGATCTAATACTACTTTGTCGAGAATTCGGCCAAATAATTAAAGACGGGAAAATAAGGGAAATATGAAAATAATGGATCGCACAACAACCAAGATTTATATGGAAGAGGTAGAGAGTTTCATACACCAAGAAACTAAAATTGTGTTTGCAAGATTTGATATTCTTAATCTAAGTCTAAACAATTATTTCGAGTTTTTAATGTATACAATAATTATCTAATTGTTATCTCGAGTCTATGAAAAACCCACACCTCATGGAGTATTTATGGGAGTCCAATCTTGAAATTATGGATGAAATAAAACACAAAAATTGGTTCAAAACTCTTATTCTTCCTAAATAGATGGTGCTTAGGCATTATTGTCCGGTGCCTTGGCGCCTTGGGGCTGGGCAATTTCTTCTTTCGTTGTCGGCGTTAGGTACCCGTTTTGGACCCAATGCTTACAAAACACTTTTTCATCCTTTCCATAGTTATTTCCTTAATTAAACACTTTTTCATCCATAAATTGAAGTTATAGATGACGTGCAACACAAAAATCACTTCAGAATTCCAATTCTTCTCGAACAGGCAGTACCAAGGCGTCGCCGTTCGATGGCCAGCCCCTGTTTCTTCTTTCGCTGTCCGTGCCTAGGCACCCCATTTCGGACCAAATGCTTTCAAAACATTTTTTATTCATTTCAAAGTCCTTCCCCCAATCAAAATTTCAATCCATGATGACATTTAATCCCTTATCAAACCGAGCTTCCAAACCAACATTATCTAGGCTTCTTCCATGAATCAAACTTCTAAATCACATAGAATTGAGTCACAAATATAACAAACACCACCTTGACACAAATTCCATAGCAAGGAATTAAGTTTTCACTTTTCAAATCATTTTCAAACTTTTCCACCATACCCATTCAGGTTATACTATACCCCTATAGGGCATATTCAGCAACCGTAAACTAAATTCAAGTCCCACTTCCCACTAGAACTACTTTGGATGCCAACATTGCTTGAATTATCATGTTCACTTCCAACTCCAATTGGGTCACCAAACTTGCTCAAATCACCATGAGCACTTCCAACTTCACCTGAGTTGTCATGCCTTCTCAAATAATCACGAGCAAATGATCAACAAGATCACGACTAGCTCCACCTGAGTTATAGGAAGATTCCCAATATTACTATTCAAATCAATACGAATAATCCGATCACAACCAAATCTATTCGAGTTATTTCTTATTGAACCATAAGATGCACTGCATCCACAGTGACCGTCGAACCTTTTAACACGTATAATCGAGACCTATTCTGTCTCCTTAACATAACACTGACACCTTTGCTAACTTTCTGAACTCCATCTCCACTGGTATACTTGTACCTTTTTTAACCAAGAGTACTCAAAAAGATTAAATTCCTGTTTATACCTGGAACATGTCGAACCTGACCAACTGTTTTAACCGTCCATTCAAATATCTTGATTTTGACATTACCAATCCTAACTATTTTACGAAGCTCATTATTTCCCATCATGAAAAGTGTAAGCTGAATTAAATATTCAATCCTCGTTAGTTTAGAGTCATCATCAGTATTTGCCAAAAGATCTTTATCACTATCTTCTTCTGCAAGATTGACATTATCGAATTTTTTTGGCTATTCCTTCTGATATGTAGTAGCAAATCTATTCCGCCACTCATAGTTATCCCTCTTCATGCGCCCTTTGCTTTTGCAATACTAACAAACTTTATCATTGTTGTTATTTTTTGCTCTGCCCCTTTCATAACCACTTATCTTCCTCTCACGAATAACAAGACCATCTGACTGGGCTTCAGAACCGATGACCAGATGCTTCATCTCCTCCTTAGAATAAATTGCTTTATATACCTCGTCAATAGTGCGAGTATCCCAACCGTAGAAATAGTACATCTAAAAGTCATATATGAAGACGGCAAGGAACATAACAATATCAACTATAAACCCTCTTCATCGTGCTTGACTTCTACGGTCTCCAAATCAATGACGATTTTCTTGAACACTGATAATTGATCTTCCGAAGATCCATCTTCTATCAAGCGATGAGAAAACAAGCTCTTCGACTGTAGCTTACTGGTCAAGCTCTTTGTTATACAAAGTTGCTTCAATTTCAACAACAATCCAGCGACACTTTTCTCTTTTACTAAATCTTGAAAATTTTGATTAGAAAGATGAAGATGTATCCGTGATATGGCTTTTTTGATCCTTACGTTACTTCTCCTCTGCAGTCATTATTGCGAGAACTACTCGTATCTTGATTCTCCACAAAGAAAATCTACAGTTGTGATCCAAAAGTGAAATCCCAAATCTAGTAGTTGATATTCTTGAAACAATTGACCTTGTTCAAATCTCGCTTTAATAACCAATTTGGACCTCCCAAAAACTACCATCTCTCTCCTACCCTTCTTCGCCCTCTATCCAAACCCTCGAAATAATCAACATGATGTCCCCTCACACAAAGGCATGCACCTTGAATAGGCTTATTAAGTAGGGAGTGATCGTCGAAAGCACTGCCCTAATTAACGCTTCCCATCTTCCAGATGAGAAAAAAGGTCTTATCCATTTTTGAGTTTTTTTCTACCCCCTAACTCTAAGAAACTCAAAGGTTTGTTATTTATTCCACCCCACCACCATAGGCATCCCCAAGTAAGTATCATATGTTGGCCATGTTCACACTAAGAAAACCTTATAACTCGTCCCTCCTAGTCTTAGTCAAATTTGGATTCCATATGTTGCAAGTCATCTTCACAAGCTCACCAAAATCCCCGGTCAATATTGAAAAAGTCTTGATAACACATCTACTAAAAGAAGGAAAATGTATAGGGAAAGAGGGCATCCTTAATGAAATCCCTTGGATGGAGTCGTTATCCCCATTTCCTTCCCACTCACAAGAAAAGCAAACCTAGAGGGCATATACATTTTTTCACCGGCTCGGTCCATCTAGCTTTGAACCCAATTATTTCCATCACCCGATGCACAAACTCCAATCTATAGATCGTATATTCGTATGCCTTACTCATATCCATTTTAAGGGTCATGAAGCCCTTATTCCTATTAAACCTCCTTTCCAAAGGGTGTATCAACTCAAAGGCCGCAATTAGGGGTGTCCAAAATATCCGAACCGAACCCGAATCGAGTCGAACCGAGCGTTTCTTCATAAGTTAAAGACCCGAACGGGTACCCGAATCGAAAACCGAAAGGTTTGGGTCGGTCTCGGATCTAGACCAAGAGCCGAAGAATCGAATGAGACCCGAAACTAAATAATTTTTTTATTAAAATAATTAAATTATTTTATTTTTTTCTAAATAAATTAACAAATTAATTAAATAAATAAAATCATTTCATAATAAATAAAATCATTTCCTAAATAAAAACATTCAATTACCAATTTACCAATTCCAATTTAGCCCAATACAT